>JAHWFP010034451.1:0-59388 GCA_023313725.1 Lithobius niger | reverse complement strand
CCTCTTCCCATTTTCCACCCTACCTTCCCTCCCCCATCTTTTTTTTTCTTGCCACCGCCCCATCCTATCCCAACCTATCTTTCTTTCTGGAGTTTCCAGCTGAATCGTCAGCGTAATTGCTCCGGGCTCTATCTGTCTGCACCTTTGCTAAAAAACGGAGGCGGCGGGGAAAAAAAAAAAGCTTAAAGTTTCATCTCACCCGTTTCTGAACAGCCCACCGACAAGTGATAGGCTGCCGCAGGGAAGAGGTGCTTGGGTGTGGGGGAGTGTGTTGTGGAGACCACAGCGTCGAGAACCGACGGGGTGCTTGCAGGAAAAGAAGGTGTTTTGGGGGATAGGGGGGAAAAGATCTTCCTTCTCTTTCCCTTTCTGGTCTCGAACTAATGGCAATGGCGATGAAGTGTGTGGCTCCATCGACGGGACGTGATTGGCTGCGCACTTCAATTGATCCCGATCTGTTTGTGGAAGGGCTTAAGCGAAACCGAATCTTGGATTGGAGGTGTATGGATGGTATAGGGGGCGGGGGTGGCCGTGAGGCTCCTCTGCTCTTGGCTTTGGCTTTAGCTATGGGCTTTACTTGGGTGGCTGCCACACCGTTTTTACCTAGCGTGGCTCCTAGTTTTGCACTTACGGTGACAGCCATCTTTGTGACGGACGCGGTGACTTTGGGTTGCGGGAAAGGAGAAGTCGTTAGGTTTTTTTGTTGCTAACGGAACGGGATTAACTTTTTGCGTGTTACTAGGGGTGGTACGATATAAGAAATGTTTTATCCCAATCTCGATAACCGATACTATGGCGATAAAGCAAGTTTAGAGGCTGGAGGCGGAATGCAAATATTAATAACGGCAGTAAAAAACATGGCTGCTTTCGGCCTGTACGATCCAATTGTAACGGTTGTGGTGTTTTTGGTTTTATTAACGTTCGTGTTGTGTCTTATTTGTTACGTTTGCGTTGAAAAACCCAGCAGGTGAAATATGACTCATAAATATATTTTTTGCAATGGAATTAACGAAATAATAATGTGTCGATTCGACATGGCAGAAAAAGTGCGATAACCGACAATAGTTTTTATTGCCGTATTATCAAATTTATCGGTAATCCTGCCACCCCTACGTGTTACTACCTGTCCTTTCGTGAACTTTGATATTGTTTGAATGGGTAATTAAAATTACTATGGGATAAAGTGCTCTCGGTTGCTTCCTTTGTGGTTGAAATCTTTGGTCGAAATTTAATTGAAAACTAGAACATTGCTACTCGCGGTAGCTAATCTTCAAGTTGTCATGTAACTTCGAAAGTATTGTTTGGTCCGATTAACTTCGCTAATAGGATTAACCTTGGCAGCCTTTTCTTGGTTGAAAGATATCACTACCTTCAAAGGCCGACCCTTTTTGGAAACTTGGCGGATTCTGTTATATTGGTTTTGGGTGGATTTCATAACTTTCATAGAATGTTTTGTGATCGTACAAACTTTATAACCATCTTATTTTCATCATCCCTCTTTTTTTACTGGAGGAATTTTATGTCTATAAATTTTCACATTGACATTTTTTGCATTTGCCATTAACCAATTAGCCTATCTAAACAAATTAAATGTGTAGGGAAAAGTCATATTAACCATCAACCTTTTAATTTGCTTTATAATTTTGGCGTTTTTTATTTTTTATTTGTTGGTAGAATAAGCTAACATTTCGTGTTCTATAGGATGTTAACTTACTCTAATAGTTAACTTATTCTTATAGGTGCTAATGATAATACTAAAAAGAAATATTATCATAATTAATTTTCACAATAATGGTGTAACGCTTCAGTAGATAGAAGGCTTTCATTACAACCGATTTTTTTTTTATTTCGATATGGCGGAATTTCCGGATTTGATGGGATAAAATTATGCGTATTGTAATGCTTTTATTTATACAAGCACAGAATTGATTATTCGTTTGCATCTCACAGTTTTGAGTGCAATACTTTTAGAGATGTGCTAATTATACAAACTGGTAAATTGTTCAAAATTTTTTTTTGCAAATCGTGTGGTGCGCCCGTGGAATAATAGCCTTCCATCCGGGCTGGTAAATTCTTCCAGTCTTTCCATGTTTATCGAGGTCTTAACGAGACTGACTTGTACAATTTTGTTAAAGTGTTTTTGACATTTTGTGTTATGTGTCATTATTATTTTTTTATTGCTCTTTATTGTAATTATTTTGTAACACCTTAGGTTGGGTATCAGTGGATCATGCTATCCCTTCCCAATCCTATTTTTCCTTTTTCGTGGTAAATAAATCTTTATTATTATTATATACAAGGCTTAAATTAAAATGCGGTGGATCACTTTTGTTTTGGTTTATTATTTTGATCAAGACGGCAGAGATTTTTTCCTTCTTTATTTTTGTATTTTTGTTTTGTGGTATCTGTTGCTTCTCAATCTTCGCCGTTTCCTTTATTTAAAAGAAACTCGTTTTTTTTTTTTGGTTTAACCTTTTTTTTTTTTACCACCTTTTTTCTTTGTTCACCACAGCGTGATGTTGTACGTGTTCCTTTTCCTTATCTGTTTTAACTGCCTCCAGCCAAAACCAAAAAGGCGGTCTGTCTTGTGTGCGAATCTGCTCTTTCGTCCTCTCTACTCATTTTGGCTTTAGCTTGAGCTTGGTTTGGCATTCTGGTTTGGAGTGTGCACCTTCCTTCTATCCATCCGTTCATCCAACCATCCGTCTGTGTGTGTGTGTGAGTATGCTCATGCTTTCTTCCAGCCAGTGCTCGAATAAGGCGGCCAGGCAGTTGCCAGATTGCGGCCCGCGCACACTTCTTGGTTTGGTGGTACGGCGTTCGTGGGGGCGGCGTTGAACGAGTGTTGATATTTCGCTACTTGTCGCTTGTACCCGAGGTTATGTCAATACTTGCTTTTCCAATTGACATCCGATGCAGAAAAAATAGCCGTGCGTGCCAGCCAGCCAGGAGTGAGTGAGTGAGCGAGCGAGCGAGCGACGAAAGAAGAGAAAGATTGCAAAGGAAACGAATGAAAAAGGATGGAAAGAAAAATGGTGGCCGCGGACCTGTGAGAGAGCGGGAGAGAGAAGGGAGAACAACGCCAGTCAGCCGCGCAGGCACCTGTTCGTTGTTGGTTGGTTGCTTTCGCTGCCCGTTCGTCTGTCGTGTCTGTCTGTCTGTCTGTCTCCCTGTCTGTCTGCCGGTCTGTCTGTCGTGTGAGAAGCTCGGTAAAGCAGAAGACCCAGGCAAAACATTCAACCTTAACGAGAATAAAAGTCGGTTGGGGAAAAGCAACAAGCTAAACTTTAAAGGAATGCTGAATTGAAAAGAGAGTTTATTGCGTCTAAAAGTTGACACGAAGTGATGAGAATACTCAGCTGGTATGTGCCCTTCCCCTTCCCGCCCCGTCAAAGATTTTGAATAATCAATTTTCAATATCATTTCACTCGCTTCCTGACGAACGTTTCGTTGTTGGTACATGTATCACATTAGTCACACAAAAAATGTACTAAAAATTATGAAGCATTTAACTAGTCTTAGCATTTTTTTTTAAATAAGTGTCCCCTTACAGATGTAGTCCAGCAAGTCATGTAACACAAGCGAACGTTTTAATTTTCGACGCTATTTTGAGGCTTGATCACAAAATTAACACAACAAAAGCTAAAAATGCGCAGGGGAACCAGTGTTCCCGGCCAACTTGTGTTAATTTTTGATCAAGACTCGAAATATACTTGATCACAAAATTAACACAACAAAAGCCAAAAATGTGCAGGGCAACCAGTGCCAGCCAACTTGTGTTAATTTTCAACTCTATTTCGAGTCTTGATCACAAAATTGACACAACAAAAGCCAAAAATGTGCAGGGCAACCAGTGCCAGCCAACTTGTGTTAATTTTGTGATCAAGACTCGAAATAGAGTCGAAAATTAAAACGTTTTCTTGTGTTACATAACTTCTGCTCCCGTGTCTGTCAGGGTACACACACAGGGTGGTCCACAAAAAACTAACGACCCAAGATTTTCTAAGTCTAACTTTTCTAGTTATCACCCCTCAGAAGCAGGAGATGACGAAATCTTCCCGTTTTATTAGATTTGATTTGTTCTATCCTGGTTCTGAGGAGTGCGAACTAGAAAAGTTGGACTTGAAAAATCTTGGGTCGTCAATTTTTTGTGGATCACCCTGTAATTAAAAAAATTTCGTTGCTTCGCCAGCAAAGTAATTGCGGATTGTAGTCTTAGCAGCTCCAAATCCTTGTCTTGGACGTTCATTTCGGACCTGGTGTTATAAAATGAGTTTAGCTAGAGAAAACACCACTCAAACAAATGCCCATTTCTTTTCCGTATATATTGACAGGTTTCCTGTATCTCAAAGAGCGAATTTAATTTATTTGTGATGTTAGTGGACATATGGCTGTTTTTTTGTTTGAAAATTAACTTTGGATTTCGCCAAATATCTTGAAAATAGCTGTCCAAACCACATCGCTGACGATCCGTTTGTAGAACAGAAAATACCACCTACTACAGCAGTCTACTTCTAAAACCAAAGTAAATGCAACACATTGCAGATTGGAGTTTTAATTTAGTACGTTAAAATATTAGGAATTTTCTCTTCCTTGTTTTTCTGCTGTTATTGAAAATGTTGTACCTGAGACACGGAGGGTGCTGTGCGTGCTGAAGCACCAGGCCACAGGCCGAAAAGGGCCTCAAGGGTGCCTCACGGTAAAAATAAAATGAAGTACTATTTTACATACATAAAAAAAATTTTTTTTACAAATTTGAAAAAAAAAATTTTTTCCCAGGACTGGGGGGGGGGGGGTTAAGACCACAATGAAGGGGGGGTAAGACCAGGCTTCTACGAGGTTTAATTCGGCCCTGTACGCACGGTGTGCTTTAAAATAGGTACCTAAAACAAATGTACCTAATTCAAGTGAGGTCTGATCTAGCCGTTTTCTCAATTATCAGACAGTTTTTTTTAGTAGTAGCAATACGCTTGAAACTTTTCGGAAATGTAAGTTTAGGGAATGAACCTAGCTTTGTGCAGCTCGTTGTTTGTCTCGGAAATATTCTCGTTGCGTGTGTGTGTGTGTGTGTTTACTTGGGCTATCTTTCGGTTTTGTTTTTCTTTTAAATCGCTAATCTAAACTTCCCGAAAGCAAGTTTTAAGACAAACAGCTCGTGGAGTCGTCAGCGGTTGTTTTGTTTGTCGTTCTTGTTTTTGTAGTATTTCTATTTCTTTATTAGCATAATCGTTGATAACTTGGTTGCTTTCGTCTCCGTTTTCCCTCCTCACATCGTTCGTCTAGTTTGTTCTGTTCTGTTTTGTTTTTGCTGTAATTAACCCATCTTGGTATCAGTGCGGTTTCATCTGTCTCATTACGAAGCCAGCCGCCATCTTGTTTTTTTTTCCCCGTCTTGATGAAAACCTGCAGTTAGTATTGTCGCAGATTGTGCCTTGAGAGACGGACTAGAATGTTAGTAAATAAATCGGCCCGATGTGGCTTGGTCTGTCTACACATTTTTAAATTCAGAATACGCAGATTTAGCTAACGACTATGTGTTTTTTAGACAATTTTACTTAAGTTCGAAGTGTGTACCGACCTAGCTGTCGACAATTCATTAAGCCACTATTCCCCCCCCCCCCCTCCCTCGTCATTTCTCATTGTGTGTTGATTATTTACCTACTACAAGCGATGGTTATTTTTCGTACGTATTAGATAAAGAAACAGATGCAGCAGTTTTTGCCAAAAACTGATTTATTATTTTTCGCATTCTTTTTGAAGTTAAAATTGTTAAAGGTACTTTAATCGAAGACGACAATTATATAAATTTTACCGTATTTATAGTCCTTAAAGGTTTGAAAAGTTCTGGTTTTGCATCAGTGCTATGTACAACCTCTTTACTATAAAACGAATTTGCAGAAATTCGTATTGCATGCAACGTCTTTACTGTAAAACGAATATACAGAAATCCGAATTGTGTATAACGTCTTTACTATAAAACGATTATGCAGAAATCCATATTGTGTACAACGTCTTTACTATAAAACGAATATGCAGAAATCCATTTAATAGGACATACCTGTCAATATTTTCGTGCATCCTGAGCAAAATAGCTTTTACAATATTTACATAGGACAAACTAAATGTAGTAAAACTGTCTCGTACAAAGGAAAGAATACGAAAATGAATACCTTTGCAACATTTACAAATGTTTGAAGTAATGTTGCGAAACTCGTAGAGGAAAACCAGCATGGAGGCACATACTACAAAAGCTGAATCCGAGATGAATTGGATGTATACAAAATAGGGCTTTAATTAGTTTCTAATAATTGACTCCAAATAATATTTGCCGCTTTAAACTAATTTTTATTTAAATTAATAAAAATCTGAAGATGTTAAAGTGATTAACGTCACAGTTATAACTGAACATGGTACGATATTTGAGAAGGTTAATCTCACCGTCACTTAATCAACTAACAGATTACATAGTCCAGGTAAATTATTGGCTAAACTTGTAAGCGTTATGGCTTCAGAAGCTGTACGGATTAGTACGATAAGTCGATTAACCGATAATTACCGGGGAAAAAAGTAAGACAGTAGCAGCAGATGGACAGAATACACACACAGAACGCAACGATAATTGGTCTTGTAGCTGGAATCATTCAAATCTGCTCTCTGTACGTAAATAGTTAAAGTTTCTTGCTTTGATTGTTGTCTGGGTTTGTCTCAGGACTAACGTTGTTCATCTGTTTCCTTATGTTGTTGTTGCTTTTTCTTAGGCCTCGTGTCTACTGCTCTTATTACTCTTTGTAGGCTTACATGTCGGCTTTAAAATTGATTTACAGCCCAAGTAAACCGTAACCTTTAAATAACCCACACTGTGGATGTCGACATTAAATCACTTGGCGGACAGCGCCTGAGTTAAGTTCATGCAACAGCGGATTGTACAACAAAGCTCCTGCCGCGTCATGTCCACTATTGTGGGATTTGTGGGTATTTTTTTGAGCACTCGTCCAGTATATGGCTCTCAGCGAAGGGTTGTATTGAGGTGCAGCTGCCTTTTGCAATCAGGCCTGAAGTGATAGTGTTTGAATTAGTCTCGAACCAGTCTTGACTCCCTTGATCTCCCCTCAACCTCTAATGCTACCTTCCCTACCCTACCCTACCGCACTCTTCTTTCTTCATTTCTTTTCTCGCGTTTCTCGTTTCCCACTTGTGGATGGTATATGCTGGAGACGAACAGAAGCGTGGGAGGGAGGGATGGGAGGAGGTCTTTGCGCTGCTCTGGTTGTGGTCACGGAGCATCCACGGATTTGGAAAGGCCTCGATTCAGAGCGTGGGGACTTTATAGAGAGAGACGCTTGGGGATTGCAGCCAAATCCTGCCGCAAGCCGACCTTGATGAAAGTAGCGCCTTGCCTTTGGAATAGGGTTTTCTTCTTCCTCGTCCTCATTGTCTTCTTTCTCTTCTTCGTCATCTTCGACCAGTTTCTCTTTGGTATTTTGACTTTCCTCCTGTGTAGGTTAATATCTGTTTTTAATAATCGAAGGAAAGTTACCATGGTTTCTTTTTGGTTTCTGTTTATGGTATTGCGTTAAATTTGGTAAGCTAAGTTCCTATATATAGATATTCGCATTTTTCACATTAAGAGGTAGCCGTTAATATTCAGATGAGTTTTCTTCGCCTGTTGAAGTGGTGACCATTTGTGATTAAACATCCCTAACTTAACCATTCTCTTGCAGAGTGCGTACTTTGTAGTGATTCTATTTTTAATGCAGATAGCTGCAAATATACATCTTCCCAGACTTATAAAATCATACATGGCACTAACAGGTTCCCAATGCAGGAATTCGGTGAATCCACTCTCAATGAGAGGACATCTCCCACAAGTTTTTCAAACCCTATACCCATAACTGAAACAGTTCCTGTTTTGCCATTGGAATTATTAACTATTGGAATTCACTGACTCGCACTACCATGTGGATTCTGAGTAACCCATCTGTAAGAACGGACATAACAAGTATGTAATAATTTGGCCCCTTTTAAGTTTCAGACTTTTGGTGGAGGATTCTTTAACAGATCGGTGAAGCGATTTGATCAAGCATCTTCTTGGCTGGGAGGCCAAACCGCGTATCACTCGGTTATGGTTTGCCCGCTGAACTTGGTTCCAAAGGACCCCTCATAAAATAGGCTTTTCATCCTAGACTAGATATTTTTGTTTCTAATTGTGTGTGTTTACCGCAACAGTACTTAAGACATCTTTATGTTGATTTACCCTAAAAGCACTGAAGGGGTTGACACAGTTCGCCTGCCTATTCTTCCATGCAAGCAATAAACCGTAATTTATTGTCAGAACACAGTCATGCTACATCTTTCCAGAACGTGTAAAATGTCTACAAGAGATTAGCTACATGTCCACACACTTCGTGGCATGCAGTTAGTAATGTTCTAAATTGTTAGTTAAGGGTCTGCAAAGTCAGCTGCAGATACCTACTCTAATGGGATGGCTTAAATGAAGAAAATGGGATCTGTTGCCTATCAGTCTGAAGTATTTGTGAGAATTTATATTTCAGTAGATGGTATTAGAGACACTACTTTTCTTTATCTTGCATGGAATCGCTCTCCAGTTTGGGATAGAAGATCTCATAGTGATTCGCGTCTTATGATAATCATAAAACCTTACGTTTGTTTTGTTGTTCCTGTCATTCGCAAGAGCGCTCTAACCACTGAACTAACAGGGCGGATACTGGCTACTGGCTCCAGCCGACCGTAGTACCTGTTTAAACTTTCTGAGTAGTGACCGAAAGGCCACAAACGTACACAAGGAAGATCACCACTGAGAAATGTTGAACAGGTACTAAGTTCGGTTAGAGCCTGTAGCCAGGATCCACTCTGATAGTGCAATGGCTGGGGTGCCCGGCTAGAAAGTGGTACATCCTGGGTTGAGTCCCTGTCAGGGCAGTTGTCTTTTCTTTCTTTCTCAGATTAGTGTATCTTCAATATCTTGTGTCCTCACAAGTCGAGTCTTTAATGCAGATTGTTTGTTTCTTTAACACTTTATCTTGTAATTTACCTTGTGCTGGTCGAATTGATTGGATCACTTTCTCAACAAATCCTTTAGTTAACTTACCAATTCGTTCATTACCTGTGTGAGGTGGACTACTGCAGTGGAGCAGTAAGCATATGTTTGATGACACTATTTTTCCAAGGGGGAACGGGGGGGGGGGGGGGATGAGTGAGGAAATTGGGACCTAATTGAATGAAGGCACGAAAAGGTAAAGAGTACAGAGCAGGACATACAATAAAAATTCTTAAAATAAGTGAAACAAGAAAGCCCATATAAAGTGTTAGGGGAGGACTTGTCTTTTAAAATCGTCGTTGTTGATGAATCTTAGTAAATGTGACGAGTGAGATGAGGAAACGAGAAATGATAAGAGTAGTTGCATGTTGCCGTTAGTTTACGAAATCGTGCGAAAAACGTTTATTACACTGATCATTTGCTTAAAAATTTGACTGATCGTTTTTGGTGTGGAATTGTCTGTCAGCGGCATAAGAGTTGCAACAAGAAATATCCTCGAGCGAAGCAAGACGCCGCTGAATGAGTGAGCGTCAGCAAGCGACTCGGCTAGTTCTTTATTACGAGGTATTAAAGGATTGAATAGGCTTCGTTGTTGAATTTGTACATTTTTATATTTTAGGCAATAAAAATCATAGCTAAAAGAAATTCAATTTTTCCTCTACCACGCTAAGTAATGTGATTTAGGCCCAGCCTTTTTTCAGTCCCACTTTGAGTTTGTCTGCGCCAGCTAGTGGACCCACTGCACAACTACTTGTGGGAGAAAGCGTGCTGTAGCATGTGCTTGTTCCCAATAGGTGCCAAGTTTATGTTTCCAAGTCACAAGTCGATTGGACGATAAGAGAAGAGTAATGAAGCTCATTGTACAAACTTGTAAAAATTGCTGACTTGCCTGCTCGCCTGGAATGGCCTTTCCCTGGCTCCGTCTAATCAAATAAAACGTGTTACGACTTCGAGGTGCTGCTGGCCGGCGGGCAGACCAACTGGACCGAAGGGCGATGAAATTGACGGCTGGATCAGGTTCGGACAGGTCAAGGACTGACAAACTGCTCGGTGCCATGCCGAGTTTCTGTTCCTTTGATATTTATTGTCTGGTATGGCAGATTTAGATGGAGATGAGCAAATTCCGGGTTACGAGGTAACATTAACAAAATAAAATACGTAAAATGCAAAATTTTCTTGAACATATAATATGCCGGAGGCCAATGAAAAGAGCTTAAGAATTTTAGGAGGTGAATAGTTTTGTTTGAAATTAATGATGGCTGAATCGAATTAAAAGATTGATCCCATCCATCTGTTGAAAAAGTAGCTGTAAACTCAAAGACGAGATGCCAAGATCGTACCACTAAAATCGTGTCCACTTTTAAGTTGAGGGGATTTTATTTGATGAGTCTAAACTGAAAAGGGCTTAAATTGATTTGACGATGAACAAAGCTCTCTCGAGACTCTTGAAGCTGTCGTTAATTCTACTGATGGTCATGGTAGTGTTGGGCGTTAACCCGGTTCACATGGTATACCGCGGCACCAAAAATGCAACGGTACCGAATACCGAGCATTGTTAAAATTGTTGTTTTTGTATATGAAAAGCGCTAAAATTATAACAATACTTCATTCAGTCCTTGTGGTGTAGGGCTCAAATAATTGCAACAATCAGTTGAAGATCAACAATGGTAAAATTGGTATTCTAAACAGTGTTTAAAAGTGAGCCAAGTTTGCATAACTTTGTCGTGAAACATGCGTTAAGCCTAAATCAGGGAGGTAAAACTCTATCAGCAAAACGCATTTTTCTGTAATATTTGTTATTATTTATAAATCGGCTAACGACACAGCATTATAATACCAGATACTGCCTTATTCATCGGCGAAATCCAAGTACCGGGGTACTAAGCTTGGTACCGGCACCAGCTGCAAAATTTCTGGTGCCACCCAACACTAGGCCATGGTAAGATCCAACCGTAAACTTGTTCTCAAAACATTTTGTTTGGTATTGATATGCAAGTGAAGCGTGGTTTAATGACACTGACCAGTTCACGTTTTGGTTTTGCCACTCACTCCTAGTTGATACACACGTGTTGTAATTTTCCATTGTGTGGTGTAATTCTTATTTTTCCTCACTGCAATGGAATGAAAGTGAAGAGTGAAGTGTTATCACGAAGAAGCATACGGGTGTATTCACTTGCTCCTGTGTCAACAAGAATTTTCGAAATTGTTTTCTGGATTGTATGTGGGGTGGGGAGTCTCTTTCGTTCTTGTTTGTTGTTTTCCCGCCACTGCATTCCAGCTCAATGAGTTACAAAATGCAGTATCTTCTTACTTGCCTGCTTGACTTTGAGCATACTTTTAAAATTCTTTGTAGTTTTCTGGAACCGTTCATTTTTGTGCTAAATGTCTTAGGTGAATGTTACAATAGGAACTTTGGTTATTCCATTGGTACAGTTGATAGCAACAATGTATTAATTTATTTTTTGTTATTGTTTGTCCTGCCTTTGCTCATGCATATGACAACATGTTTTGTATTCGTCGTGTCGCATCCACAACAACCCGTAAGTACGAATGAAAATACTCGACATTTCTACAGTTTTACATTGTTGCTATGCACGTGGATTTTAACAGTGTGAAACAAATTGCGAACGGAGTCCAAGGGAAACCACCTTCCATGGGGGGAAGGGAAGGCAGGGAACGGTCCAGGCCTGATCGGCATGGGCAAGGAGACGCGGGCCGGTCGGATGAGCGCGCCTTGGCCGTCCCAAAATCAATAAAAGTTTCAATTTGTGCTGTGGAAAAGTTTGAGGTCAGGCGCTGCCGGCATCCGTGGAATAGCGATGGGAGAGGCAGCGGCTGGGTTTGTCTCACACCCCTCCCCTTCCCCCAAGATTCCATTGTTCTGATGAAAAAGGACGGTTGGTGGAAGAAGGGGGGCAGCACTTCGTTTTCCCTTGTGAACAAATTAGTTGGCTGGGCTGGGGAAGAGAAGGGGGATGATAATGATATAGATGCGAAGTATTTGTAGAGTGAGGGGAAAATTAGTGTAGGTGAACGAAAGCTTGCGAAGGGGATGGGCCCTCCTTAATTGTTAAGTTCTCCTTTATAAAATAAATGTAGGATCACTGGTTCAAATTCGTAGGCCGTTTTAGTAGGTTTTGTCGATGCTCATAACTAAATGTTGGTACCCAACAGGTTACAAGTCGATGGGGGATTAAATGTTACGTGTTGATGTGCTGCGTCAGTATGGTGATGATAGCAAATTGCCAGGTCGTTCTTATAATCGGTTTTTATAGCCTGTTTTTACAGTGTACAACATACACATTTTTTATACATTGTTCTTACATTTTTCCACTTACTTTTTTCCGGTGCTTTAATTTTCCCAATCTCTTTTTCAACATACTTAGTGTACCGTCGGTAGATGTAAGTACCTTACTAAACTAGTAGTGCATCTTGTTACATTCAAAAGGTAATGCGTTACTTGTTTATTGTAACGAAAGTACCTCTACAGTGTCTGTCCATACTTTCTGCAGTTTTCCAGAATTTGTAGTCAAGTTTTCACGTAGTGTTCCATTGCTTCTCATAAGTAAAGCTCCTTTGTGGTTTGTATTCAGCTGGCAAACATGAAACTACGTTCCTGTATTTGTTTTTAAACGTGAAAGATTACTGATGGTGGCATTGATTCTTGCGAGGATTCTTGCCAGGTGCAGGTAGTTGTGTTTGTCCAAAGTCCTAGTTTTAGTACTCAAGTTGCTCTTGTTTGCTTTCTGTGTATAATTATTCTGCATGTACATACAGTATTCCAATGTACCAACACTGTCAGCAAACTGTTTGACGGTTTATCATCTTTCCTTATGGAATCGCCATCATAGAGCATCTAGAATATCTGTCCAGCATTCTTTACAAGCCTAAGAAATTGTTGCTTGCGTATATTTGCTGGAGCTATGTAGTTTGTGACACAGTCAGGCGTCAAAAGTGTTCTTACTAATCCTACTTTTTTTTTTTTTAGTTTCTACTGTTCTTACTCTAAAAAAATATACTGCCTGTTTTGGATTTTAACACAGTTCTATTCGGTTAAAAAGTGTAAATAAGCTTTACTGTTCATGCTGATGTTGGAAACCTGAGGCAGATTGTCTGACCGATGTGACAGTGAGTCAGGTTCACAGATTCTGGAGGAAAAAGCTCATTGAAAGGAGTTCCACACGCGACCACCACTTACCTTAGTGAAAAGATGGATGGTGCACTGAATGTCGACGCGCGTGTCGACTTTGCTGGTCTAGCACATTGGCTGCGAGTTTCATGCGTTCCTACACATGAAATTTGAGGTGAGACGATGTGTTATTCAAATAGGAGCTGCTCACATGATGATAATAATTATAACCCTGACCGATTAAAAACTCATTTTACAGACCAGTTTCGTAGATGCCACAAAAGGTCCGCCCGAAACCTAGGCAACTCAAAAGATTCGAACCCTGTTTGAGATAAGCTCAAGTTGTAAGGGAGGCTCTGCGATATCCTTCAGAGAGTAGGGGTAACACTCCGGGCCTTTCATACTGCAGGTGTGGTCTCAAGAATACTGTGAAAACCAAAACTTAGATTTTTATGTTACCTGTTACCTTAAAAAGAGGATGGCCCTTTAAAAAATACTGATGAAGGTTACTTTGACAAATATGGAAAGCCTGATACTTGTCAATAGTTAGTGACAACTATCAATCCTCACTCCAATTTTAAATTGTTTATCCCTTCGCTCAAATATTGAGTCAGCATCTGGCTCATCCAGGTGTCCATTCAACTTTAAGTCATCCGCAAACTTCAACTGGCTGGTTGATGACAGATCACAGAATTATCATTCCCGTAAATAAAAAAGACGTTTTCATTCAAAAGTGGTATCGGTGTTTATTTGTTATGAACCAAACCAATCACGTTTAGTTCCTACTTTTGGGGGAGACATTTTGTTCCTCTGTTCCTACTTTTTTGGAAAAAAACACCCTGCTTTGACCTCTGCACAGGGTTCCTTGAAGCTTGTTATGTAGATGGAATGTTGGAATCATTTTGGGCCGATTTCACAATGCCTTGGATGTGACAAATTCCAACGACGAGAAACCGTGATTCCCTTACATCTCAGATGGCCGTACCAGCTCCACGGTTCAAAGGGTTAGGCTTACTTGAAGGTTAACGGTGAACAAGTGCTGATGGCCAGGCAAACCCCATAGGTCTGGTGTGGGTAATCTGCCTATCGTCAGCCCTTGCTTATGGAAATGGGGTCGGGATTTATCTGAGATTTGGTGTAGAGAAAAGAAGATGACGTCGACGCCTCTGAGTTGTTTTCCCACTTCGCCGTCAGGCGTCGATGCTATCGGGACTCGAGTGCCGGCCCTTGCGCGTCGGTCGGACGGTTCGAACGCTGCATAGACGGGCAGAAACGCTTGTCTTTCTACCACCCAAACGACAGGGAGGGCGATTAGAATGTTGGCGGGGCTCTAGTGATCTGATAATGACAAGACGGGGAGAAGAAAAACCTCGTTGTAGGGGTTGTCGTGTTGGCTGTGACACTGCTAGGAAAATCTGGCTCGTGCGGCCCTGTTATCTAGTGGCCAGGTGGATGATCTCCCTTGAGTCCGCGCTTTTCACTCTTCCTTTCCCATTCTCTCATCTCCCGGCCACTTATTCGTCATCCTCTCGTATTTCTTTTTCGAAACGGAGCAGTTCCAGTACAGAAGGGTTACTGTCTCTGAGGAACTTAGGCACTCTTACATAAAACATTGGATTGCTTACACTTAATTTATACACTGAACTTTCAGTTTCAGTATTGATTAACTATGTTGTCCTGGTTAGCATGACGCTCGTATGCCAATGGTCCCGGGTCAATTCTGACATCAGCCCACCCTTGAACATTTGAGCATGTGTCTACTGCGGCATGTAAAAGATCCTAGGTATTTCCTAGCAAAATTATCCTCCTTCGTTCCGCGATAATATTTGCAGTTGAAACGGACGTTAATTTGACTTTCCGTTTTTTTTCCCCTGATGGAAAAATTTATTGTTACGAAAATGGTTTAATGAACACTTAGATTACATTTGCTAAATGATCGGATTTGTCGGTTAAATTTTGAATGCTTTGTTGACGAATTGTTGAGTTGATCAAACGTGTTCTTTGGTTGTTATTTTTCATTTGATGATCCTCCAGTTTTGTCGGTGAGGGTTGATGGAAAAGCTAAGTTTGTCCCTGCCTATTTTGTGTCCAGCTTATAGAAATTTTGTAAGAATTCTGAACCCAGTCCTATTGTAAACCCGACTGCTTAATTTACAAGCGTTTAAACCACTGTCCATCATAAACTGTAATTCAGTTAATTCATGATGATGAGCTCCTGTTTCAAAAAGGTAAACTCACCTGTTAATAATCCTGATGAAATAATCTTTTTTTGGGTCGAGCCACGTATTCGTCATGACTCGACAGCAAGATCGTGAATACTGGCTCAACTCGACGAAGATAGGAACGTTGTCCTCTATCCCCGTCACTAGTCATTATTTGTGATCTGGTTTGCAAGGATCATAGAGGTTGCAAGTGAATATATAAAATTAGTTCCGAATACAAAGACATGTTCTTCTGGTATTTAAATCTGGTTGATTAAACGTGTACTCGTCAGTGTGGCAACCAGCGAGGTATCGTTAAAAGCGTGACCTGGCCAGTAGCGCATGCACAAGTTACCATGTGAATTAGCATACAGTAACACTTACATAACGTAAAAGAATGGCAGCATAGATTGCGCATTTAAACGAATTCTGCTATTGTAATGGTAGATTACATTACTTAGCTTTGGTCAACGTTTGCATAACGTTCCTTAAATAAGCAATTACCACCAAGTAAAGGATAACACCTGACTAAAGAATACCGGTACAAGTTCATTTCCATGTAAAGAGTACCAATACAAGTTTATTTCTCTTAACGTAAAGGGGTTCTATTGTATTGGTCTTGAACACAAGCATTAGCGGGTGTCAATTATTTAACTTTCCACCAAGGTGTGCTGTCTTACTCCTGGTTTCCTACTTTAGCTTGTAGAGGAATGTAGGGAAGGAATTAAACTATGGTGTTGTATATGTACCTGCCCATCCGTGGACGATATTCAGGCATGGAGCTACGATGATCATTGCTGCTCTTCTACAGCGGTGCTGACTATCGGCCACACAGCTATGGCTGCTCTAGGCCAATCGTTAATCACAGGCTATTCTAAGTTATTCCGGTCCTGTCTGGTTGATTAAACCGGCTACTGCTTTCAGCACGCGTCCGTCTTCACCGACATCTTGTAATCGAGAGCAACACGACAACACACTGCATGTGTCACAACAATATCGTGCCTTAGTCTTTTGCAGACGGGGCATGAACCGCCAAAATGGTTCGCGCTTCGTCTAGAAATATATTGTGAAAGACTTTTTTTAACTGCTTCTGCTTCATCTTTTAATGTATGGTATGTGAACCATGTACTTCTGTTTTAAGTGGTTTCGGACTGGGTGTGGAATGGTTAGAACGTTTTTTTATTTGAGTAAAAAGACTAGCTTTCATACCTTCCACTCTTGTAAGGCCTTATAAACAAGTTAATTACCTATACCTAGTATCTACTTACGCAACTGTCTATTCTGTTCCTCTATTTTTTGTGTGTGCCCATTGGGAGTGTGTCGCTATGTAAGGTGTGGGGCTGGTAAATGTCTCTTGTGACAGGTCGTTATCAGTTCCTTGGCAGTCAGAAAGAAGGTGACAATCGCCTTCTCACTTTCGCCTTTGCCATCTCTTGCTTGCAGACGACCCGTCAAAGATTAGGTACCATTCTGATGCCCACGAGCCGATTACCACCTTTGGAAAGGTTCGATGTCATAACCTTATCTATGTGTCTCCACTTTGGAATGACTCTGGAGGCGGAACGCCATTAACAAATGGGGCCAAGTTCTAAATGTTTTCTGTCAGTTGGATGACAGAGGTCATTTATTTCCTCTTTCGTGGTTCCATTCAAGAAAGGCTGTGATTGAGAGAATAGCATTCTTTGGGTAACTTTCCTACTGTTGCTGCGATTTAATTTCTTTTAATCAGAGGTCATGAAGGGAGTGTAGGAATGGTGCCTTCTCTGGCTGGCAATGGGAAATCCATAATGCTACTTTAATGGAACGAAGAACAAAATGGGTCTTCGTTCACAGAGAATATGCAGCGATAATGGGGGTGAGTTTTGTGAACTTGTACTTTCCAAGAATTTTGTGCTCGTTAAAGGTATAAATCATAAGAGCATAAGTCCACTGCCCACAAAATAACCCTCGAAGGCATTCTCAAAATGCTAGAGCGTTCATTTCTCACTTCTTGACCATCTTCGTGAAAAACCTTTGGTTATTTTCATATTGCGAGCCTCTGCCGCCTTTAACTTACAGCCATTTTTTTTTTGTTCAAACTTTGGATGTCAACCTCTCGAACAGTTAAACATTAAAGCTGTCACTGTCACTTGTGGATATACGCTGGGCAGATCCGAATTAGTACCCCGTGTGGCAGAATGTATTTTGACAGTTGAAACAACAATAGTCCTCCGAGTCTGTAAATACGAAAGATGACTGGCGTAATTCACTTTAAATAAAACTGGGGCCTGACGTTTCATTGATGGAATTCAATGAAGGGGCGTCTCGATTCAATTAAGGCATGTCACTTGCTTAGAACATCACGATTGTAAGACACCAGACAAAATTTATAATGTCTGTAAATTGTCTCTCTCCTTGGCTTTCTGATGTACTCGGTCAAAACTACAAGCATCCCCACATTATCCCAATAGGACTGATAACATAATAACCGGCTCGACTCTCAATTACTGACATTGACGGATCTGGTTTTGACAATTAGGGCACGACCATATGCTGCACCAGCACCCTTCTCTCCGTTAAAAAAATTCGTATCATATCACACTCATACGTCTTTGAGTTATGGGCCATTATCTTTCGGGCTAGTGGACCATGCCGCTGCCAGTCCGCCCCTGCAACTTTTGAATGGTTCGTAAGCATTTTGTGATTTGGAAAAATTATGCAGTTTCCTGAAATGTAACGATTACCAAGGTGTTTGAAAAGGTATAAAAAAAAAAACCCACCTAATAAAGTTTGCTCGCGGTAAATCAACCCTAATGCAAATCGAACTCATTACGGAATGGTTTTGCACCTGCATCAAATTATTTGGCCGAATTAGTGGGGACTCGGCTGTTTTGCTTAGAAGCTCCACCTTTTTACCTGTAGATGTTTAAAGGAAATCTCGGGAGCGAAAACTTAAGCAAAACTGCCATGGTCTAGGATACGTAATAAACCACGTACAAACATAACAAAGCAATGAAACAAAAACAGTGAAACAACAAAATCAATTCTTCAAACAGCAACTTGAAACATCAACAACCAACTGGCGTAGAATTACGCGTGGAATTTGGTTTTTAGGTTGCAATAACCAACACAGCGTGGTCTTAGTCTTTGGAGCAGCACTGTTTGTAAGCCTAATACAAAGTGCATGTTCTTGAGCACTTTTCCTCTTCGGTTTTAAAACAATGTACTGAGCACGCTAGATTCTCATAATGCAATACTGTGCGATGACCTAGCAATTGAGAAGGGTACTTAATAGGTAGAATGCATGAAATGTGGTTTGCACAAGATCTCACACACGTCATGCACATCAGGAGCAACATCGATGTCAGCCTCATGCGGAGGGCGAAAAGGGTACGGGGAAAACAGGTCGACAAACGAACGCAGCTGCGGGGTAATTAGACTCCCAACTCCAGCTTAGGACGTTCATTGGCCCACACACAAACGCACAGGCATGCCGCCTCCTCATGCACTCGCCCAACTTTGACAATTTACGCGTTCTGAAATCGCCCGCCTCGTGCTATCGCCAGCCCCGTTATCGCGCAATCCCGAGAATTAACCGTTATCTGCGCTTGGCTTAACGAGGCTTAACTATCTTTAGGCCCGCGTCTAGCCGATGACGTAAAGTGGGCTTCCATTTGCTGCCTCGGCGACACTGCCACAATCGCAGAATTATTAAGAGCGTTATACCGCTTTCTGCTCCTTCTTTTCTCTCATCCTCCAACTCTTGTGTGCATGAGACAGGGCAGAGCATCAAAGCGTGATATAATCGTCAGCAACAAACGGCGCTCTGTTATTGTGACTTTAAGACTGGCGTACGTCGTCTCAAGTACCTACCCCGGCAGAGACTTGGATGTCACAAAGGAGCCACTTCTCAAAACGGTCCCGTCCATTTGTTGTTGCATTTGTCTGCAGAAGCAAACATGCGTGAATCACGGCGTCTTTAAACTGCAACTTGAAGGAGATAATATCTACGTTTTAAAATTTCGCTCGACTCTGGTATACATATCACAAGATCTTGGCGACGTCGGATGTCACGAGTCCATTTCTGCTTGTGACGTTTATGGTATTGTTTAGGAGCTCTGCTACCGAATTAGCCACCTGGATAGCAAAATAATTGGGTTTCCCCCTTAAAATTATGGCGATTGTATTACAAATTTTAAATGCCTGTTCTGTCTCTTCTGTAGCCATGTTGAGTTGAGACCATACGTGACTGACACAGCTCAACTTGCTTTAATTCTAGGAATAGTAGTGATTGTGGTTGTTGTATTTCAGTTTCGTTGGATTTATAAATGTTACTTCATAAGGCCTTAAGGGTGGCGTTAGCTGACATGCGTGGTTTTGCTTGTGTGACGTAGCTGCTATTGTACTAAAGGCTTGTTTGTTCTTTTCCCATGGAGTTACTACGGGTTCTGTTAATTTTTAAAACAGTGTAACACACTGGCTGGTAGTGTGAAATAGGCACACTCACGTCCTTCACTCGAATGGCGTTCCCGTATTCTCAACGTATTTTTGCCCATCCTTTACTAAATTATTTTCCAATCCAGTATTGCTACATTTATTCTTTCCCATGAAGAATTACTTTTTGGAGTATGAGTTCTAAACAAAGATTATTAGGAATTAACAGAACCTAGTCACTTCGACGCAGTAGGAATTAAGACTGAAAAATCGTTATTACCCTAAAATCGTAGCATTGGCCCATTTACAATGACCACACGCTGAATGTAGTGATTGAGTTAAAAATGGAAATTGAGAAGTAAAACTAAAAGGTTATTATAATTTTTAGCAAATGAAATAATAAAAACCTGCAGCCCAATAAAGAGCGTGACAGGACCGTTTTAAAGCTAAAATGAAGTAGACAGTTCACATAGAGTATGAAATGATCCAATTGATCACAACTAAATAATTAAAACCCTGGCTGTTTGAAAAACGCCGCTAAGTTTACCATATTTAACAATCTCCTAAAACTGTTTAGGTATGGAGGCTGAAACTGCGTTTTCAATAGGTGAATTCCATTCTGAGATAAACTTTCAGCAAAGAAATTTTGTCTGAAATTTTGTCTTGCTTTTGGAAGCACGAGTTTGAATTTGTGGTTCCTTGTCCAAGTTACTGGACTAATGTCAAACAAAGAGTATGTCAACAAGAGCTACCATGGAGTATGCTGTGCACCAAGACAAGATCTGCACAATGAGCTGGATTGTAGTCTTGAAATGGATGGAGGGAGGGGGGGGGGATCAAAAACTACTGTGGGGAATAGTCCAGTAATATATGACTGAACAGAAGAAACCGTGAAGTGATATTCCTGCAATACTAGATGAAATTCTGCATTCGTACTGAAGATAGTTTAGTGCCGTCGCTACAAGTCATCAAAGTTCTTCATAAAGGCGCGATTAAATTTCCGGTTCCTCAGCGCGACGCCAGTGATTAAGCCTCGTCGAGTTTTTTCCCTTCATCTGAATCCACTGTCCGAAGATGGCGGACCTGGAGTTTTTCTTTGCTAATATTATTTAAACAAACGTAATTAGCAAACTCGGGATTGTTGTCACACGGAGCCTACCCGCTTTGATAAAAGCAATAAAAGGTCACTCGTCCATGGGACGGCATTTACGTGAAAGCTGTGTAGCAATGTCCTTGGCAACGCAAGTATAACGCAACACTGATGGTGGGCATACGATGGTGAAGCATACGTTCTTAAAACGCGTCGTTGGTGGTTCTGGCCGCTATCTTTCTGATCGATGCATCAAGGAAGCACTACTTACGATGGAAGTGGGCGGTAGCTTTTGGTTTAAATCGGTTACTGTGCACTTTGATGAGTCACCGGAAGCACTCAATATTAAAGAATCAGTTCAGTATGGCAACTTTGCTTGCCTTTTTGCAGGGTTGGCTGGTTTTAGCCACGAAGTGGTTGAGGCCAGTTGTTACCGTCCCAGCAAAAAATATTTTTGCCACGTTTTTGCCCCTTTGGCCAAAAACACGACAAAAATCTACTTAAAGTCAAATAATGAAAAAAATATGCCCTATCATTATAGGGCAAATATTGGCAAATTATAAACGCTCCCCTTGAAAACGTCACATCGTTTACTTTGAAAATTCATATTCACCTCTTATTGATCTTTCATACGTTAACTTTCACAGTGAAAGATATTTTTCTCGCAACATCTGTGCAAATTTATGCGAATGACTGTCGACAATTTGCATAGATATTGTGAGACGAATATCTTTTACTGTGAAAATGAGCGTATGAAGCGGCCTGCTGGTTCTTGCCAGTTTTAAGCCTGTAATAACCGTACAACACCGGTAAAAACCATGATTTGCCAACTGTCCTGGCAAAAAGCTGTTTTTGCCGACAAAAACCCTACCCTGCCTTTTTTTGTACAAATGTTGTGTGTGGTGTTGCAAGTGAATGGCACATTAATAAAATGACGTTGCATTGTTTTCGTATGGCGTTTATCCGAGTTCTGCAAATACAGTGAAGCTTCCTTGCTAAATGGGTTCATTTTCTGAATGGTAGTGGTAACCGTCTCAAGTCTTGGTTCGAGTGGTAACATAAACGGTTGGCAGCGTAACGGCCTTTTAAGAAGTAACCCATCACTTGCTTAATGTAATGCCAGGGTGGTTACGTGTCCCAATTTCCTTATTGTCTATCGTTCTTGCGTTACCATTTGTATTGCTTTCGAGGGCCGGCCCCAAAAAAAATTGTGTTGGCGATCCGCTGGAAAGGTGGTGTAGTAGTGTAAGCAGGTCGACCAGGTCGAAGCAACCAATAATTTAAAGAGCTTTGTTTGCGCCCACGCTGGTAAGGTGGACTTCGTTGAGGGAGGAAGGGGGGGGGTGAGAGAGTGGGAAGTCGGAATTCATTGGCTTTGGTTGGCCCGCTCGACCCTGACGGGGGCGTTCTAATCAAGTAAAGGTGATGACGTCACTGACCTGGGGGTTGTGTTCGCAGTCGTCGTTGTCGTTTTTGGCCCACAGTTTTATTTTTTTTTTGTAACGTCACTTTTTTGGGGGTACGTCTGTCTGTCTCTCTTTCGTTCATTCTTTTATTTTTCGTCTTTTTTTTTTGGTTTTTCTTTCTTTCATTGTCTCTGTGCCGTTCGTTTTTGGACGGGGAGCGAATGAAAAGCTGGAATCAATAGCTAATAACAATTTCTTTGACTGTTGGGAGAGAAAGCGCGGATGAAAGGCCTTCCTCCTCCCGTTCCCCCTCTTCCCCCAGTCTTTCTCTTCTCCTCCATTGGCAGCAGCCGAACGTCTTTTGTTCGGAGTCAGGTTTTTAGCCCCAGGCGAGCCGATCAGAAAAGCCAGGCGTTCGTGGAATGGTGGGGATTGAGGAGAGGTAGTACAGTTGGGAGAAGCTCGAGTTGAGCCAAGCTTGACGGCCAACTGTACTGCAAAGATGGTCGAATAGTCAGTCGTCTCCTGGTTTGGGAAACTAGTTAGAGATAGACGCCTAGCCAGTCCAGAAAACTGATTGTGTTCTAATCTAAACTGATTCTGATTGAACATTTTGAGGTCGTCTTATTTATAGCAGGGTTGCCACATGCTCTTTTTTATGCTTTTATTTATTTCCCATTTCCGACGAAAACGCTTTTTCGAGCTTTTTCCAGGCTTTTTTTTTTGCTTTTTTCGCCTTTTTGTCGATTTTTTAAATTGTTTCTATGGAATCATGCTGTGGTACATTCTGGGGATTCGGAGGTGCATTTTTTTTTTCAATTATCAAGTGCAGGGAGTACTCGCCATAGGCCGGAAATGGTCTCAAAATAGGCATTAACTTCCGGGGCCCCGCTGGAGGCGCTTACACCGCTCCCCCAGACCCCTTCGCTGTAAGGAGGGGGCACTCAAATTATTCGATGGAAATCCCTTTCAGGAAATCCTGCCTACATCTCTATTGTGTGAACTCCAGTCGCCCTTATAAATTTGGTACAAGTTTTATGGTTTTATAAAGCCCTAATTTTACAAATTCAGCCTTATTTGAAAACTCAAGATCCCCTCCCCCAAATGCTTTTTCTATGGACGCTTGCTTTTTTTTTTCCAAAAATATCGTGTGGGAACCCTGATTTACAGTCCTTAGACAGCATTTGCAAAAAATGGGATTGAAGAAACCTGTGCACGTGTAGCATGGAAATGCAATAAACCAAACTTTATCAATATGGCTGACGTCACAGCTAATTGGGCAATGACATATGTGAAAATTATCAATGAGAAAATTGATAGACATAAAATTCCTCCTGAAAAAAAAAAAGTAAAGATGAAGGTAAGACCGTATGACGTTTTGTACGTTCGCAGTCCTATGTAAGTTGTGACGTCCACCCAAACCCAAAACTGGTATAAGGGAAGCCGCCAAGTTTCCAAAACGGGTCGGCCTTTGAAGGTAGTGATATCATTCAACCAGGGAAAGGCCGCTAAGGTTAATCCTATTAGCCAAGTTAATCGCACCGAATAATACTTTGGACCCGAAATGAAAACTTGAAGATTGCTACCGCGAGTAACAATTATCTAGTTTTTATTTAACTTGTGAACTATGATTCGGTGCGATTAGCTTTGATAATAAGATTAACCTTGGCGGCCTTCAAGACCGGCTCTCTTTGAAAACTTGGCGGCTTCTCTTATACCTGTTTTGGTTTTGGGTGGATCTAAACCATGCGCAATGGCTGTTTGCCATGACGTCACCATGAGTTAGCCAATGACGAACGAGAACAACGGCTGTTTGGCCGTCTGATTGGACTAGCCCAGTCACGTGATATGCACGTCACAGCAAACAGCCATGGCGTGTGGTATAAGCTGTAATCAGAGATTCCCTCATTGAGCACTTTGTGGTTGTCTTATTGACTAGGCTAGTTGCTTCCACCAAACTAGGCTGGATGGAATATGCGACCCAGATGCTAGTTGAACAGCTTGCGTGTCTGGTTAGGAGTTGCAAAGCAAGTGGTGTTAATATGCTAGGATCACAGACGCTAGTTGAACAGTTTGGAGTGTCTGTTGTACGATACTAACTGTACATTTTCAGTGTGCTGTTTAGGAAATTAGTTGTAAAGCAATAAAAAATGTTGTGCTGGTTTCATGCCAGCATATCCTGTCCCAGATATAAGTTGAGCTAGGATACTAGTTGAACAACTAATTGATGCTAGTGTCCTATCCCAAATACTAGCCGAACAGGTTGAATATACTATTTAGGAAATTAATAAAGAATTCATAATACAGCTAAGCTGGCATAGTGTCCTATCCTAGATGATAGTTAAATAGTTTGTCTACTATTTAGGACACTGGTACAGCACACCCGTAGTCATTCCAGCCAACTATTGGGGGGGGGGGTAGGAATGAGTCGAAAATTTAATTTATGAAGCTAGTTGTGCACCTCTCATCTCTAAAGTTAGCTGTACTCCTTGACTATATTTGGAAGCTACTTGTGCAGTTTGATTTAGTATTCAGGGAAGGGAACTATCTATCTGGGTTGCTATTTGAATCTTGCTTCTGTCACGGAGGGTGTTAGTTTAGACGTAACTCCATCGCAGAAAGTTTGGCGTTTATGCGATCATTCACGTACGGTCTAGCATCTTGGAGATCTATGGAGATCTGTGGAGATCTTGGTGCGGTCTAGCATTAACTCGCTGCCTTTATTCTCATTTGTTTAAGAATTTCGTGCTTTAGTTTTCTAGTTTATTTAGTTTATGTATGAAGCTTTTAGTTCATTTTGTTGTAGAAAAAAAAACCATGGTTTAAGAGGATGAAACATTGATTTCCTTGAATGCATGAAGTTTTTTAGTCAGTTTTTAGCAGAAAAAATTACGTTCTCAAATGCTCCAAGGTCAGAAATGGTGAAATTACCTAGTTACAGGTTATCGGAGTGTAACGAGGTAATTTCACGATTTCTGACCTAAAAGTATTTTAAGGGGTGGGTCATAGCTTGGCCAGGCTGTTAATAGGCAATTTATGGAGTTAAACTCTAGGGATGCACTGAATATTCGATAATTATTCGGTATTCGGCCGAATACTGATTTTTCCCGAATAGTGATATTCGGTATTCGGCCGCATACTGATTTTGGCCGAATAGTGATATTCAGTATTCGGCCGAATACTGATTTTGGCCGAATAGTGATATTCGGTTTTTGGCCGAATAGTTGTAAGATTTGTTGGTATTTGGCCGAATATTTTTTAGTATATATTTATGCAAATGTGTTAATGTAAGAACGTTTAGCTAAGAATTTAGTTTTTGGTTTGTGAGGAACTGCCTTCTAACAGTTCTAAAAGAAGGAAAAATGATCAAATATATTTAAATTACAGGTATTCGATTAAGTAGTCGGCCGAATAGTTCGGTATGGACCATTATTCGGCACAGAACCGCATAATTCGGTATTCGGCCGAATATGTAAATTGTTTGGTGCCGAATATTTGGTATTCGGCAGTTTAACTATTTGATTGTATAGTCGGCATTCGGTATACGGCAAGTTGAGTATTCGGTGCATCCCTATTAAACTCTGCTTTTGCTTGAAGCTGATGACTCTGTTATGTGTGTCAAGTAATTTAAATCTACCGTTTCCAAGTTTTGTACCAACAAGTATTCCCTTGCAGGGTGTTTTCTGCTCTTTGGTGACGTATTTTAGTTCACATGCACGGCACTCGGTATAGAAAAAAGTTTTTATCTTGGAACCCGTCCCTCCAGCTGCAGCATTGAACTGAGTTTTAGAAAAAGAAAAAAAAAACGATACGTTCTGCCACGAAATTGGAATTTCCCAAGACATAGAGTTTGGTCGATGCATGACCATCATTATTATTCTCTGTGCCGAAGATGACGGTATTCGGAATTCAAGCTGTGTGTCTTGTGCATGCCTGCTTAGGTAAGAAATCGAGAATGGAGGGGAGGGAGAATGTGAGGGTGACAGGTAGAAAAAAAAAAGGGAAAAGGGGGCCGTTAAGTTTATCAGGGTTTTTAATGTGTCTGGTGATGATAAATTATGATGGTAGCCTGGGGGAGTTGGAGCGTGCTACACTAGAGATGAATGTGAAATACAAACTGCTCACTTTTTCTTTTTTTTATTATTTCGAAGGCTAATATTTTTCTTTTTTAAAAGAAGGCGGACATAAAAAAAAGTGTTTGTTGCGTCGCTTTGTTTTCTCATTTTTTATCGCTTCACTCCAAGGGACTTAACACGAAACGTCCCCTTTGGCTTTTGGTTTTTTTTTGTGTTTTTTTTTTTGATTTTTTTTTTTTTTTTTTTTTTTTTTTTTTTTCCCGTAAAAGAAATTTCATGTGGATGATGAGGGGAGAAAAAATCTCGAGAGGTCGCGGCTTGAAGGGTATAATCTTAAAAGTGGTGTAGAAAAAAAAAAAAAAAGAGGGTTTGGAGTAATCGATAGGAGGTTGACATTGTCGAGTGTCCTCTTCCTAACAGATTCAAGGCTTACAGGCCAAAAGAGCTAATTATGTTAATAAGTATTTTTTTATTTATTTTTTTGCCGTCGCTCGATTGATGGAATTCTGTAGTCGCCATGTTTGGGGTTAAACGTTAACACTAACCACGGAGGGTTTTATTATGGATTCACAACATCGTTGCAGCAGCTCCACATTTTCTCGCAACCAGCACCATATACTTGAAAAGTAAGCGTGATCGTCAATTAACCATGATTATTGATCACACCAACCTTACACATTGATTTTTTTGTCTTCTGAATGTCATTGGTGTCGCCTACCACCTACAGTTCGTTCCATGCTAGTCGATTGTCGCCATCTCGATGGTGTTCGTCGCCATTTCCATCTTCCATGAGACTTAGCACATCAGTTTGGGGATGAGTCTTGTCCTCCTATCTGGGATGTTTCAATTTTTGCAGGAGGTGCAGAATATGAGAAGGTATTTATTTGGGGGTTGTTTAACACCTCTGTAATGTGTGACACAGTGGCAATCCGGACCACTGTGCTATAACTGAGATTGGTGCTAATAAACCTAGCAGTTGACGGTCCCTAAACCTCTCTGGTAGCTTTTGTGGCTTCATGGGTAAGGTCTTTGTAGGAGCCGATAACTTTTTTGTTTTATTAGGGTCTTTGTTCCAGAAACAATTAAAAATAGGATGACACGTGACCACTCTGGTTGGTAGGCTGTATTTGTATGTGTGACTCGTTATGTTTTCCTGTCTACTTTGGTATATTTATTTAACCACAAGTCAAGAACAAAGAGTTAAAAAAAAATTATTCTTTACTTTGTAAATGGAGGATGAGATTGAAAATAGGGAATGTGGGAAAGAATGACACGTTCGCTGGCTGGTCGATGTATGTTCGCAGAATTTTATTGTGGAATGGACGACTGAAAGACGAGCGTTATCTACCTGTCACAGGACTTCAGAAGCCATTGGTTACGGTACGTAGCCAATTAGGGTCAGAAAAAAGTTGCGGCTAAAGGAAAAAGTTATTGCTCGAGTAAACTGGTAGAACGAACCTTATCATTTGGCCAGGCCGTTTGTCAGATTCACGCGAACATCAACGGATACATATTTCGTGTTCCGGAACTGTGCTGACAGAAGAGCGGGGGAAAGTGTGGTACTTCTTGGAAGTGGCGTTTGTTATACTTGGACTGTACTTGCTTTTCTGCGAATTGGTCTATTGTTGCTGCTGCCAAAGATGGGGCACGGAAGAAGAGCAAAACAAAATGGCGGACGTGAGGCTAGAACAAAATGGCTTCGGGGCCAAATTAAGCACGACTCGGAAGGAATGTCTTTCTTGGGGATTGGCCAGTTAATGGATTCTCAGTTCGGACCGGGAGTCCACGTGCGCGTCACCCTGTCGTCCACTGCTCGTTTGGGTGCTGGTCTGACTACCAAACCTCCCCTTCCTCCTCCCTTCATTGGATGTGTTGTGCCATCGTTGTTTGTCACCTTCTCAGCCACTTTTGCCACCCTCTTTGCACCATCAGGACTCTGAAGAAATGGACCAGAGTCACGTATTGGCGTCCACCCAATGGCTCTCGTGCCTATTTTTTCCTGGACGTGTTGTGGAGGTGTCCAAAAGATGGTCTTCCAGTAGCCGTCTTTCCCCATCTTCTGTCCCTGTCCTCTCCCTCCCCATCCCCTTATCCCGGTAACGACTGTCTTTGGACGAGTTGGTAGCTGACGTTGGAAACACTAGAAGCCAAGTTTGTTGGGTGGAGAGAAGAAAAGTTGGGCTTTGGTGTGTACACTATGTTTCGGCAGCCTCTGTCATAGAAGAATGGATGCTATAAGTAAATGTAAAACCCCTTGCGATGTTCCGTGTAGTTTAAATCCCGTAAGATGTTCCGTGTAGTTTGTCCTTTAGCTCCTACTGGTGTAAAGGTGTAGCGTGCAATCGGCTAAGTTTTAAATAAACAAATACAGATGCAAACCTATTTACGTGGCTTTTTGGACTAAAATATCACTACCTGAGCAGGAATGGAGCTGCCGACCTTCGATACCAAAGCTTAAGCCCTATACCGCCAAACCACACTGACATGGTGTCTTTAAATAAGACACTTGATAAAACATCCTTAAGCAGATTGAAGTGTCAACGTTCATAAAAGTTCACGTGGTAGCCTAAAACTGTAATATAAAATATCACCATACACTGTCACCATAAAATGTTGTAATTCTTTCAACTACCATAAATCCTCTTTATGGCCGTGTCCTCAATTGTAACCGGTCTCTAATCGTAGCCGGGTGTTTCCTCAATCATGAATTGGTAGTAGCCAGTATCTAGTTGTGGCCGGGTCTCTAATTGTAGCCGGGTGTTTTCCCAATCATGACATAGTAGTAGCTGGTTTCTAATTGTAGCCGGGTGTTTTCCCAATCATGACTTAGTAGTAGCTGGTCTCCAATTGTAGCCGGATGTTTTCCCAATCATGAATTAGTATAGCTGGTCTCTAGTTGTAGCCGGGTCCTCAATTGTAACCGGTCTCTAAGTGTAGCCATGTGTTTTCCCAATCATAAATTAGTAGTTGCCGGTCTCTAGTTGTAGCTGGGTGTTTTCCCAATAAGGAATAGGTATGAATGGTTAAAAAATGCGTTATGTATTGTTAAAAAAAGACACTCAAGCTCGACGCACAAATCGTTAAAAACACTGGTACCTTAGGTACCAAAGGTACCAGTGTTTTTAACGTTTTATGCGTCGAGCTTGAGTGTCTTTTTTTTTAATAATAAGGAATAGGTAGTAGCCGGTTTTCGAATTGTAGCCTGGTGTTTTCCCAATCATGAATTACTAGTAGCCGATCTCTGGTTGTAGCCGTGTCAAAATAGTTTGATTTTGAAAATATTTTTATCTACTAATGTTTACCGCCATGTTTGGGTCCACTAAAGAGTAATGGTAAAAGCATTCAGTGATATTTTATTTACCATTTTGAATGTCAAACACATGTTTTATAGTGTTGATACCGTAAATATCCATTCTAAATTTCGTAGTAGTAGATCTCTAGTTGTAGCCGGTTACTAATTCTAGCCTCGTCAAAATGGCTTGGATTTTTATTCGGTAGTCAAGGCTGCAAATAGAGGATTATTGTGTACGCGGTTTATCTTGAGTCCTGTAGTATTTTACGAGCGGCTGCGTTTTCCTGGAGGGGGCGGCATTAATCGACGGCCGCCATTGTTTTTCTAACCATCTCGGATATCAACAAGGCACTCTGCTACCAAAAACATACAATTGATTATCTGTATCGTTCTGGGGCGACTATAACGGCATGTAATACAGGATTTTGTGAATATCGGCATCATGCATGCAGGTCACGGAAATTCATCCCGAGATGCAGGTCCATTTTTTTGTGTGTGTGCTTGCACGCATAATATGAATTGTTGACGCAAGAAATAAGTGGCTTCTACTTTTCGTCTAGTGCTTCGTGGCAGTAGAATTCATGTGAAATTATGTCACAGTGGCATTATATGCATTAGCAAATTTTAAAAAATGAATATGTTGTATTTATATTTTCGAATTGGAAACAATTAAAAGAACTCTTTGCAGTTGTATATATATAATCCTACGAACCCGTGCCCAACTTTCAGTGAAGTTGTAGACCTATAGTTCCTAGCCTCGCCTAAGCTGACTTAGAACTTCAGAAACGAAAGTACCTTATCCGGGCCTCTTAACACAGTAGATAGTAACAATGTTAGTCCCGTGAGGAAAGTTTTCTGGGATAGCGTTAATTGTTTGCGCTATTGCCACGTCAGCTTGGAACGGGCGGCGGGGGTGTAGCCGTGTTTTTACTGCTTCCGAAAGGTGCTGCTGTCCGTCAAAGCAAGTGGCGGTAACAGAGACCGGCAATAAAGTTATAGGGCGTGGAGGAGGGGGGCGTTCTTCTGCCACGCGTAGCTTGATGGACAAAGATTCTACTTTTACGCTTCTTTTTATGGGTTTTTATGGAAAAAGAGTGATTGGCCGTCGAACGGACGATGCAGTGGACCAAGAAGAAGAATGTGTCGTGCAGCGTTGGGATTAGGAGGGACGCCCTTAATCGACTTAACGGGGATATTGGGATGGGAACTGGGGGCCTCATTGTCTGACCGGCTGGTGGGAGAGGGGGAGTCCGTGAACCAACAGACCTGGGTCTAAACGGCCCCATCAGACTTGACGTCGGCGGGCATTGGAAGTATGAATTGTAACAATCGGTGCTGAAGCTTGCGCGAATGTGTCACGTATGAGAAGACTGCCAATAAGTTGGATTGGAAGTTTTGGCATGGGCCGTACTGATGGGTAGGCTGTTAAGGCGGATAGGGAGCAGTCCATTGCAAATTTGCCGAAGGTGATATACGGTCAGGTGGGTGAATGGGTTAGTTAAAAAAAACGGATGAGTGTTCGTCCCACAATACCAATCCCACTTATCTCTCTTAAGTCAAACAAGTTATGATGGGTCATAAGGTATCAAACTTTTTGGTTCGCACAATTTAGAGAACGTAGGTGTGTACTTGGAATACATTTGGAATAAGACGCGTAATGCGTTAAGAAGTTATTCTGGATACAGATAAGACGCCAGCAACCAATGGGATGCTCTTTTTCTCTGCTTCACTGCGTGTCACTGCAACAAGAAATGAAAAGAAAAACACTCATTGGTTTCACTTCAGATTGAAACGTCACAACTGTTTCGGAGCCGAGATCGATTGTGCAGCATGATAGAGACTCACGGAGCACAATCCCAACCAATTAAAGAAAGCGAAACACCAATACCACGCAAGGAGGCTATTTCTCTGAATTTGACTAAGATCAGTACCTGAACCATGGTCCTCCCCTATTTATTGGTCTTGGTTCATTCACTTATGTACGGTCATAATTTACTCGAGAAGCAAATGGTGAATTCACTTTAATAATTGTCAGTGTTCATTTCAGTTTTTCAGGCATGAAAGCCTTCGTCGTTTCAGCTGATTTCCTCATTTTTTATTCCTATTATTAGCTGGTTTCCTCGTTTTTTAGCTTTGCAAGCCTCCTGAAAATGCATTAAATACCCTAAAAATGTACAAATTTTGTGTCCTTCCTCCTATTTCCTCGTTTTCAGCCAAGAGTGACCTTCACGCCTGGTTTTTGTTAAAAAAAAAAACCGAACTGTTGTACGAGAAAATCAACGAAAATGACGCCTTTGTTGGTGTGGGTAACTAAGGTGGAACAGGGTTTGGCAGCGAAGATAAAATTCCGTCCTTTTTTTGGTACGTCCTTCTGAAATAAGTTGCGGGATGATTCTCTTTGCTTGGATGGACCTCACATTAAAGAGGGAATTCTGAAAAGCCTTAAATTTAAACGCAGCCTCGGATATAATAATGATAATAATAATAATAATAATAATAGCTTTATTCCATTCGGAAAAGGAAAGGGTTGGGCACTAGGCCACTTACAGCCTTCCAGTGTGTTTACAAATCAAAGGAAATTCTAAATTTAAAAACTAGATTGTGAAAATAACTTGCCGGCAAACCCTTAAGCTTAGTTGTAAAACTTAGCAATGAAGGGGCCATGGCAATTTCACATGGCAAAGCGTTCCAAATCCGCCCAACTCTAAGAATAAAAGAATACTGTCTACAATTAAGTCTGGCAGCATCCCAAACAATTCGAAGTGGATGTGCCCTAAGAGGGTCCTCCTTCCTTCAGCTTAACAAAGGGGGGGGGGGGGGGGCCATCTGGGCCTGAATGGGTAAGGCCCCAAATGAGCTTATATAACAACACCTCCGATCAATTTTAATCCGATACACTTCTAAAGCTTCAGTGCCGAGCATTTCAAGTCTTTGCCCATATAAGTCCACCCGTTCCAGGCAATCGTTTAGTAAACCTCCGTTGGACGGCTCCAATGTTGTTTACATCTTTAACTAGGAATGGGTTCCACACTTTACTGCTGTATTCTAAAATGGGGTCAACAAATGCATTAAAAGCCTTAATAGGTGCACGTGCAGGACTGGCCTTAAAACATTTAAAGATCAGATTTGCTCGCGTATGCGCCAGATCCAATTTCGGCTCGGTTTCTATAGAGCAGTGACATTTGCCGCCATATTGGCACCAGTATGGGTTTTGGAGGGCATAACTGCAAGGTGCACTACATAAAAATGGAGGGAAAAACAACGGAAGAGCGGATTTCTTAGGCTTAAAATAACGTTGTTTTCTCCAACAAAAAAAATCGCGCGTTTTAGGTCTAAGAAATCACTCTTCACAGCATCGGCTTCAGTATGACGCCCTTCTGTTTTTCTCTGCAGTGCCCCTTGCAGCTAACCCATTAAGGCTCCAGCATAGAGTTATACACAATAATTCTCCGTCGTGTCACTGCTCTATACATGAAGATGAGTATTTTAGACCTACCTCACAGCTTCTTCAGAACTTAGCCTTGAGTTTTGGAGGAGGCTGAGTTTTGGAGTATGTTTGCAAGTTAAACACCAGGACTCAAAAAAGGAAGAATTGTCAGTTTTACGCGGCTTCGCTTCGCTTTCCGATTCATGGAGCAGAAAGAACCATATAGCCTTTCTACGACTCGAGACTGACTGACTATCGGGTTGTTGCAACTAATTGCCTGCAGGCGTCAAATCGGCCACCTCGATCGGCCATCATGCTGCGACGCCCGGATTAGTGTGTCGGGTTTGCGGGGCGTGGGGCTTGATGATGAGGGCATTTGCTTGGGTCCCGTAGCACGGCTGTCCGCCCGACGATTGGCCGCCCAACTAACTGGGGATACTGCTGGAGGGCGATTCTGTTACCCCCCTGCCTTCCACCGCCTCCACCCGTCCACCGACCCACCCACCCACCCTTCGCCTTGAACAGCGTTCGTCGTTCCCGGAAATGAAAGCTAACGAGGCGCGTTCTGGCGTGGGAGGTTGCCTGGGGCCATTTCAATGGCAGCTGAATAACGGTTGCACGGACCACCGACTGTCACGTTCGCCCAATTGATTCGCAGGGTTTAATCCCTAGGCGCGATTTCCCGTTTAATCCCGACTATAGATGCCTCCCACAACGCGTCACGGACGGCCTGGTTGGACGTATATTATGGACTTGTGTCGTACTTGGGTGTGTGGTTTGGAAGACAAGGAGTGGTGTGATTGCTGTATGGTTTGGGATTGGGCCCGTGTGAAATGTGTGTGTGTGCGCGCGCGTGTGTTTGTGCGGAGATATAAAATTGGCCAGATTGAGAGGGAAAGGTGCGGAGATGGTTGGTGTTTGTCTCGACCGGTTTGTTGCCCAAGATGTAGAACTGGGATTTTCGCCTAATGGACCGTTGCTTAATTCTGATTAGCAGACGGAAGTTTTAGGTATTGATTGTCGAGTAATGGCTTAAGTTTCGTGTCTGCCTGGATGACCAGAAAGAGGAGAGTGTGTCGGTCAAGTGAATTTGCCCCCGGAACTTGACGCGAACCCAGAATTGTGAGCCTTCTTTAATAAAAAAAATAAATATGCACAAATCGTTGTAAATAATATAGCCATTTAAAATAAAACAAAATGAGAAAAATTTGCATACATTGCACATATTATATGGATTGGTCTGTTCCGGTATTGGTGCACCTTCTGTGCATCCGGCTGGCATACTAAAATAGCAAGTGTGTCATCCTGGTTGCTTGACTCTGACATGTTTATGATTTGCTGCTCATTGGTGTACCTTGCATATACTCTGTCAATCAGTGCTTGTATGCTAATAACCACATGTAATAAAACTTTGTGTCTTGCCATAATAAACTGCCTAATTGTACCGTCTACACCTGCTCCTTATTCTCTAGTAGAATAGTTTAGCTATAGTGCTTAGCTTAGAAATGTGTTAGGTCCAAGACACATCAATTGGCGACGAGAATGGGATATTTGTAATATATTTGGCAGTAAATGACGACAAATTGTTGTTCGATTGACATACAGTTCGTTCGGGATGTACCCTTTCAGGTGTTCCTCAGGGTTCTGTTTTGGGACTACTTTTTTCTTTTCAACATTAATTAACTTACCAGGTTCTGTATATAGTCTTTGGCTTCTGTTTGTTGATGACCTTGAGGAATGCTACAAGAGCCATCATTCTGTAGCGTGATTTTAATTCCCTTTTGACGAACCAAAATGGGCTCTTTCTGTTCTGCAAAATGTCAAGTACTTCATCTCCGGTAATTCACGCCGCTCTGGCATTTCTGACTTCTTCTGCAGTATCCTCTTTTCTTATTTAAATTACCATAAGCCGAAAGTCCATTCAGGATGTACTGACGGAAAGAGTAAAACAAGCCAACAGCGAAAATCGTACCTGTAGAAATAACGTAGTACAGTAAGTAAGCCACCTTTTCGCATTACGTTTAATCAGAGTGGCATGACCCGGATTCGAAATGACATCCCAGTAGAGGAGTGGCCATAGAGGCGCTATGTCAGTAATTTGGGGATGAATTGGGTTGCCAGGTCGAATCCTGGTCCTGCCACTCTGACCAAACATAAGTGCATAAAGGTGGCTTACTGTACTACATTATTTCTAGTATATGATTTTCGCTGTTTTTGGCTTGTTTTCCTCTTTGCCTTTTCTATTTTACATCGATTTGTGTGTTTATTGTATCTGAATATATGCTTTCCGAATGGGGTCAGGGTTCTGGTCTTCCTTAATTATAAATAATCCCTTCGTTCTATCATTTTCCACTCTGTAACTGAAATCCGTGACCTGCAAATCCGTGTTAAAAATTGGTCCCAAACATCAGGGAAGGGGAAAACTGTGTAGCAAAGGGCATGGTCAACAGGTTAGATTTCCATCGTGGAAATAAGCTTGGATTTATCCATTTATAAGGAAGGCATGCATCGTCTAGCGTCAGTTGGTGATCATAATGGGGTGCTCGCCCTCCGCAACTTTTGTTCTAGCTGCCCGATAGTCGACTTGTTCGTTAGAGGGCTTTCCTGTCTGGCTTGCGGGTGCCCGTAGAAGCCATTCTGCTGCGGCGTGCCAGCCCGCTTAGAGCCGTATGTATGGGTGTATGTATGTGTCAGTTATGTAAGAGAAGCATCACATCTAATGCAAGAAGCGTAGGTATTTCTGGGCTGCAGTGAATTGGGTGGGGTAGGGGGAGAACTTAATGAAGTAGAAGAGGTGGGACTCTAAGTTAACATCAAACATTGTTGATACCCACTTTGCTTTCGGGTTGAAAACTTGAAACGAATAATTTCACATTATTTTATGACTGAATTGGGACTCGGCGTTCACGTCCAGATTAGAATTCATTTTAAAAAAAGGTAATTTACTCTAAAAATGCCTTAGGCGTACTGAGAAAAAGAAGAGTTGCTGATTTAGATATTCCAACCACTTTTAACCATAGCACTGTCACAGTATTCCGTCATTACGACAATTAAAAACAAAAATAAAAATTTGCGAACAAACAACTAATAAGGTGATTTTGGTAAAGCTTTTTTTTTCTGTTGTAGGATGAAAAAATGTTCGTTTCTTTGAGCTTTGCTTATTGTAGTGTCTTTTTACTGATTAGGTATTTCCTTATTATTTTAAATTTCTTCAGTAATAGTGGGTGTTTATTTGTTGTTAGTACAAACAAGTGCATATTATTTAAGTAACAAACATCTAGATACTTAAATAATAATTATAAAAAAAAAGGATATGATTTTGATTACGTGACATTTGAGTTCAAGTTCTGTGTCCACGAAATTGAATTCCAAAGCGTGAATGAGTGATGTACAATGGTGGTTACTTTTTCTTTTGTGTAAAGTTTCAGTGACACATTTTACATGTATAGTTCAAGTTACGTGTCAGGTCAGGTGTTTGATAATAACACTTACCGTTAAGCTCGATAGAAAAAAAAAAAGCATATGCTGGTTTAGTGATGTTTCTGTTAATAAAGTTTGATTTATTTAATTTTGCCGAATATTTTTGTATCGATTGATACGCCATGATAACAATTGAAACTGCATTTATTTTTCATATTTGTGACTTAGTTGAAAGTAGTTTTTTTTCAACCCAAAACCAACACTGGTTGAAGAGAAGCCGCCAAGTTTCCAGAAAGAGTCGGTCTTTGAAAGTAGTGATATCATTCAACCAGTGAAAGGCCGTCAAGGTTAATCCTATTCGCCAAGTTAATCGCACTGTTTTATAGTTCGTAAAGTTAAATGAAAACTTAAGGGAATTTTGTTGTGGTAGTTGAATTGTTTAAGATGTTTACAGCTATGCTCATATCGTTTGTTTGTTTGTTTATTTGTAGGTAAGTTCCTGTTGAAATCTTTTAATTTGCCGGCGACTAAGGTAGGATGCACAAAATTTGTCTGTAAATAAGCTTTTGCGAATCTGGATGTGCGTTAACGCGGACAATGAAAATTACTTAACTAAATCCACACATGTCGTTTTTGGTGATGCCGATTTTTAATTTTTTTTAATTTTTATTTTGTAATCGCTACGTTAAACAGAACGTTCGACGAAAACGCACGCACTGCCGAACCAACGGAAAACGCCAGTTAGGGTGGAAACAAAGGGTGCGGTAGAAAACGAAAGAAGAAGAAGAAAAAAAGAAAGAAATTGTCTGTCCGTTGCTCAAGGTGGTGTTGTAGGTCCTGGTTATAGGCTTATTTGAAATACGGGGATTGGTTGGGATGGAACACCAGAAAGGAGGAGGATTGTGGTCGGGGGGTTGATCTAGTGTAAGGTCCATTGGCTGTACGTCGTTGGGATTGAGGGAGTGAGGTGGGCTGTGCGTGGTATTAGGCCTATCGGCCGGACTGGAATTACCGGCATAGGTTAGAGAATGGTAGGGGAGAGGGGGTGGGGGCTCTTGTTGTCTGTCGTTGGTAGTGTATTGGCCAGCCCCTGCGGCTCTTGGGGGCTCTAATTCCCCTTGGACGGTGGCACGGGGTCTGGTCAGTGATGGAGCGTCCAGCGGTGGACAAGTTGTTTACTGGCGGAGTTTACGCAGCCTCCGGGGTAATAGGTTAGGCCAGAGGAGCTGCGAGGATGCCGCGAGTCGACGTTTACGATCAGGCGGCCTCTGTAATGGATCGCGCAGACGGCCTTGCCTCTCTTTCTCTCTCTACTCTTCTCTTTGCGTGGCGATCGGCCATTGGGTGGTATTGTAGCATTCCTTGAAACGCCAGCCCTTCCGATTGGTTGCGTTCCCTTTTACAGGATAGAGACGTGTGTGGTCCCCGGACGGTACTACGAGTCCTATGGCGCTCGCCTTCTGGGCCTTCCTAGAGGTGTGCTCTGTCGTCCATAAATAAATTCTTGTCTTTTTACTTGAAAGTGTTGGGTTAAGGAATGTGGAATGTGATGGAAATGCGGTCTCTTCGTTGTCTGATCCTTTTGGAGAAATGTAAGGTGAATGTTCATTTGTACCTTGAATCAAAATGTTAGAGTTAAAATATATTTTTTAATGTCTATTCGTATCAATCCGTAAAATTTTTTTTCAGCCCAAAAGTATTTGAATATTTGAGGTCATAAATTTAAACTTGTCAGTAGTACTAAATGATGTGGTAGCTTGGAACCTTCTTCCAAATGCTACTGTTTAGGCTCCTTCCATTATTTCCTTTAAGCCCAGCATGGTTTAATAAAGTTTTATACCTTTACCGTTAATGTTAACCTTTAATTGTAGCGTTAACCTTTATTTTTACCTTTAGTGTTAACCCACGCACCGTTCCGCTCTCTCCAAACCGGGTTGTTCCCCAAACGAACGTGAGGGACTTGTCGCAGTGCCTACTGGGATACGACCAGTGACATCAACTGGTGGGAAGCTGAAATGTCTTAGCGTTATTGTTTAGGTATAGAGAATTAAATAAACTATTTAAGCCATTAAATTAATTAAATTCTGCATAATAAGATCGTTGGAGGATAAGATCATTTTTTGGTGGGTTGGAGGATCAGATCATCTAACTCCATCCGTGCGTAGCACGGGCTTCCTCGAGTAAACGATAACATTCAAAAAATTAGTAAAACAAAAATGCGTGTTGCTGATGGGTGTCCATGTCGGATGTAGTAACTTAATCGTAGGGCATTGCTGAAAAACAAATACATCGGAGCTGTAGAAGATAACTATTTCTGAAACAAAGCTACAACTGGCTGTGAACTCGTTGCATTAAAAAGCAATTCGTAAGTACTGACTGAATACTTCTTTACCAGTTATTGTTAAATTGTTCATTTATATTGAAAAAAGCCTCAACAGCGCTAATACAAACATTAGGTTATTTTTTTTTTTAAAAACCTTGGGTGTACCAATAATTATTACATGCATGGTAAAATAGCACAAAAACTTGATATTTCTTGGCTCATTGGCTGCAAATTTCAGCCACTTTATCAAAAGCACTTAAGTAAAAATAAAATCTTCTACATTAAGGCCACCCGCGTACACGGCGGCCAGTGGTCGTGGCGGCCAAAAGACACGGCGACGTGCCGTACGGCCACGTCCGTTTTTCATTGATAATTCTTGATCACGTGATGAAAAATGAACACGAAGCAAGTATGGTCGCTGTGTGGCCGCCTGCACGCCGCCCGGGAGCCCAGTGGCCGCGGCGATTGTCTGGCCGCTGCGGCCAAGTACGCGTTGCTACATATACCGTAAGCATTCTCGTTGGCCGTAGCGACCTGGCCGCTGAGTGTGCGGGGGCCCTAAAAGATCCACCCCCCCCCCCCCCCCCCCCCCCTCCCACCTTAGCTGAGCCCAAAATACCGGTTCCCGCATTGCCGGTGTTTTTGACAAAGGGGGTGGTGGTTTGTTTTTTTAATGTATATAATAATGAAGGTGTTATTTTTACTGTTTCTTTTGATATAGTGGCCGAAATTTATAGCCAATGCGCAACGTGTTATTTTACCATGCATGTAATCATTAATGGTACGACGAAGGTTTTGTTTTTTAAACTAACCTAATGTTTTTATTAGCGCTATTAATTGAGGCTTTTTTCAATACAGATCTGTTGAAGCGCTTGTTTCTTCTCATAAATTGTCAAATTGTAACCGACGTACAAGCCACAGCTACCGTTTGAGGAACAAAATTCCGAGTGCTTCCCCATGCATGCTGCCGTCGGCTTACCTGTATGGCCGTTGTTCCGCAGGGGAAGCCGAGGGCGTCGCTGAGAAAGCGGTTCGTCAGGCGAAGCGGTAACGGAACAGGCTGTGCGCTGGGAATAAGATAATTTGAGTGATTAGCTCCCATTATAGAAGCCGTATAATGAATTAATTTTGATTCATCAACTGCGAATGGGTTAGTTAAATAGTTACGTGTCTCTAATTAGCGTGCCGTCCTCCTACACGATTGAAACTAATTAGAAATAAACTGGCTTGTTTTGGCTGGGAAAACTGAGGGATTTGTGCTGCGTGTGCATTTAGTTGGGACGAAAACTGCAAGGGGGATTAGGATGGGAAGGGCCTAGGGACTTGTTCATGGGAAGACCGAGCGATCTCATTTGGTTTTGGGGGGGAAGGAAGAAGGAGAGGCGGCTTGTTTGCTCAAGTAAAACGCCCTGCTTTGTCGTCGTTTTAGGACGGAAAGAGTTTTGCAATGTTTTTTAATGGCTGTCGTTAAAGGAAAGTTGCTGTGTACTGGCTGTATTTACAGCTTGGCTCGTGGTTAGGTAACGCAGGAGATATAGTAGTATCTGGCATGGGCCTAAGTTCTGGATGTTGACTCAGGGATTCTGGCAGGGTGCGATTGGGTAGGAGGAAAGACTTGGCTTAGATCGTTCCACTTGGCTCTTGCCAGCTACAACTAGTTACGTACGTTACGTTCCAAAATTCGAATGCGCCACATCACAAACACGCGACAATAAGTAAGCCTCCGCTTAAACAAATAGTGCTTGCTTTAAGTTAGAGTTGAGTTTGTTTCGGTACAATTTACACGGAAATAATTGACAGAAGACGAACCTCGCACCTCAAGAGCAGATGCTCGCGTGTGGGTAAGGGTCGTACAAAATCATTTTCTTAAAAAAAAAATAGGAATAAAAACGTAATTAGTGTGGAAAACATGGTTCCCAAAATCAAGCAACGCATGTTTGGAACAAATTAATAAGATAAAGGGGGAAAATGTGTGAGTACATTACCATAGGTGCATTTACAGCTTTAAAAAACTGACCCAAAATCTTGTGAATTTTAAAACTAGGCTACTAATGACCTAATTTTATCTGAACCAATGAAAACTCGTTCTTGCTGCAATGAATAAAATGAAATAAACCGCGATTGATGCGCAATATATTTTGCAACACGACTGTTCCGCCATAGATTAGAAAGTTGACGAGATACCGCATCTTACCTCTTCCTAGCCTACGCGGATCCCTAGCGGCAGCTGCGGCTACTAATACCTCCACTAATGCTTTGGCTTCGTGCTGCTTCGAAGGCAAAAGCATTAGCAGAGGTATTAGTTGCCGCTGCTAACGCCACAGCCCGCGTAGGCTTGGAAGAGGTAAGATGCGGTATCTAGTTAAGATTTTAATCTATGGCCGCGTTCAGTTCACTGAACGGGAAGAATTGTTTAGTGACGTTGTAAAAAAAAAACAAAAAAAAAACACAATTTTTGTATTGACGAAAATATCGGGATAATGGCGGAAGGGTACATGCTGTCCCTTTTTTTTACATGCTGTCGCACGTGTAAGCATGTTACATTCCAAGCCATCATCACCAGTAAGACCAAGCGAATAGCTATCTGTTACCTGGCGACTAAGCCGCGAGCGGCCATTTTGCTAGAGGTAACAACAGTGGCGTTGTTTAGTCAAGCCAATGCTATTAGGCTGCGTTTAAATATAAAAGCTTGTGCGTGAGCGTGGCGCTCGACACGTACGCCAGTTCATGAGCAAAGCAGTGCCGGACAACGGCTTGGCCCGCTTTTGGTATCGACACGCTAAAGCAAACGCTCTTTCATTTACAAATCAAACGCGTGAGCAGGCGTGTGAGCTTGCTAATGCTGGCCGATACTCCGTTCCAACTATGCTGTTTCTCAACTTCCCCTTTCTATAGCACCAAGATTAGATGCCATATGGGTCAAGGTCACTGTAATTAAGATTTCTGGCTGTGTATTTTGAGCATTCAACCTTTTTAGCACACCACGTTTTCCTTTCTTCTGGCGCCGATCGGCGCTGATGTAATCCGTTGATGCCGTCATTTTTTTTATCCCAGCATGCAACAACTAAGCGTGCGAGCGTCGCTTGGCGGTCACCGATCTAGGTCCAGTAGATATTCGCGTGACTCTTGAAAATAGCAAAACGCGCGCGTTGGCCCACCTGCTCTACAATTGAAAATGGTCGCGCTTAAGCGTTGAGCATGGGAAAAACTCTAGTTTCACGCGCCGAACGTCACGCGTACGCGTCGAAATCAATATTATAAATGGGCCTTGAGAGCGGCTTTTTGTGGCCGAAAAATGCTCTTTTTTTTTTGTATTCGTAAGCAGCTGCTGCAGTGTTCAGCAATAGGAATCGGTTCGCTTACGATTTTCACCTTAATATGTATTTCGCAACCTAAGGGATTGGACATTTATCAGTTGTTGCTTGGCCAATGTCAGGGTGGATTTAGAACAACGCATTTCAGACGGATTAAATTACAAGCAGCCGTTGTCGGCCTCGTTTGTTTTGACAACAACTAGTGGCGGGAGATTTTTTAACTACAATGAAGCATTGCTAGTGTTTCCAGCGCAGCACAGCGCTCGTTCGAATTTCACACGGAAAAATCAACGCGTGCCGAGCCGAGCCGAGCAGCGCCAGGCCGTTCCTTTCCGGGTCAGCTGCTTGTTGCATAGCGCGTCGTGGCTCGCTTCCGGCACGGCATGGGGCAGCACGGCGCGCAAACATTAACTCGTGTGAAATCCACGGCCGCGGTATGGCACGGCTTGGCACGGCACGCAAACATTATCCCGTGTGAAATCACGATAAGCTCCGATTTGAAGGAGAAAGCTTTTCTGGTGGTTCCCTGTCAAGGAGGTAAATAGTTTTACCGTGGCTTTCGTGGCCGTATCGCGCTGGCCTTTTTCCTTCATGTGTAGGAGGGAGGTATTGGGAGTGGGGGGGGGGGGGAAAGAGAGCGTTAGCGGTTTACTTGTTCGTTCAGTTGTTGTTAGTTGATGGGGTGAGTTCCGATTCTTTTTTCCTATTTCTTTATTTTATTTTTTTATTTTTTTTTCGCGTTGCGCTGGGCTCACAATTAAGGGCGGTCACGGGTCACTGAAGAGCTTGTGTATCGCTGCAAGCATCGGGAACAAGAAAGCGGTCGCTCACTGCTTCCCAACATGATTGCCGCCATCTTTCAAGACCCTTCGCTTGGCCAACTCAGTTCCTAGCGTTTCCTTTTTAGGCCTCTTTCCTCCTTCCACCCCGCCCCCAACCCTTCCCCCGCAGCCGCTAGCTGCTAATTTGTCTCCATAAAAGCCTAACGAGAAATGTCTACCCTACCCTACCCCCCTCTATAGTCGTTCTATCGGCTGCTTGCTACATTTCTAGTAACTGGATCGGACTTGGACTGGTGAATACAGAATGGGGTGTCCGTATACAAACTGCGGATAGAAACCGTGTCCGTATATATATGTTACATGTCACGTTTACGAAAAGTGATATGATTTCTGTTGGCCAAGCTAAATTCGCTAATATTGCTGTGTGGCAACTAAGTGAGCGACAGTATACTAAAGGGTTGGATCACATCGTTGAGGTCACGGACCCCGGTCTGTGGGTCAGTATCGATTTAAAAAGCAGGTCCAATTACAAGTGAAAACTGCTAGGTAAAGAAAGGTCGCAATCAAACGTCGCTTCAGTTTTGGTGATGCTAAATCTTGAATTTGGGCATTTACAGTAATTCTGGCAAGGCCATTTTACTTTCGTACGCCGTCATCGTTCCGGTTTATGACGGCATAAACCGGATCACGTGACCCTCTTTGGTATCACGTGACCCGCGCGTTTTGTCTGCTATTGATGCTGTCTTGTCGCACGTACAATGCCGAGAAGTGAAGCTAGCGGAAGTGACGGCGTAGTGAAAGTGTACTAAATCTCATGAAACGGTATGACGGCAATACGCGCGGACTGAGTACTGTGCGTGGAGGTTATTGGGCAAGAAGGTATGTATGACTGTATTAACTTTTATTATAAATGTGCTTTTTATTAGTTGAGAGCATAAGCTCGTCGTTATATTATAATGCAGCTTCATTTTGATCCTGGATACATTTTTTCGTAATAATTTTTAACTAAGAAAGAGGATAAAATCCGCCCTTTACACTTTCCATTCGTCCTGAGGGCCAACATGTCCGACGACTTTGCAGCACAAGGAGATCGGTCTTTTGAGGCCTAGCCGGTGTGATTTATGGCACGCCGGTTCGGTTTTTTTTAAGTTTTTAGAATTTTAAAACGTGTTTTTCTCTAAAAGTAAAAAAAAAAGTTGTTTGCTTTTTTGGTGGTATTCTTCTCAGTTTACTTAACATCTGTTATTTTTTTTTTTACTATTTTGTGTGCTGGATCCCTATTGGTTGTAAGGGAGCCAACCATCTTGCAAAAAAAAAAAAAACCCTTCTGTGCCCGAGGCTGTGATAAGGACATTCAGTCTGACACAGACACCAAGGAAGAGAGTCGGAGAGAGTTCGTATTCCAATGCTATAGGGGCTGTTTGCATGCGTGGGGGCGCTTGGCGAAACGTAGGGTCGCGGAACCCGCCGGGCATACGGATAGTCCGTTATGGGTGGTCAAAGAAAAAGGTTGGGGTGGGGGTGGGTTGCAAGTAGAAAGGGACCCCAACCGTCACCCAACGACACGCTCGCCCTGGGCTGTGAAACGGCTTCCCTTGTACGATAGCGGGTCAATGGCGATGTTTTAAAGAAGAGACAAGGACTTAAACCTCCCCCAAAGAATTGTCTTCTTCCTTCTTCTTTCCTCCAAAACCAAGTTCGATCGTCGCCTGCCGGAATTATGGATGACCCTAAGGCGTAACGAGAGGGGGGGGGGGGGGGGGGTGGGTTGGGTGGGGATATTGACGGGGGAGGACTGACAGGAAAAAAAAATCCCACCCCAACCTTCTTACAGATTAAGCCAGTCGACCAATAGCGATCAATACAACACGTGATGGTTGTAGAAAAAATATGATGAGTAGATATTTGTACTTTAGCGTATCTTGTTCTTTGGTAGAACGAGAAGAATTTGAGTAGGTTTTATTCAGATATCAGATCAGAAGCGGATTCCAAATTAAAGTGTTTATTAGGCTTGATAGCTGGCAACTCATGTAACGCGTCAAGGTAACCGGCCTAAGGACGGCATGCACCCATCGCGTACCCGTAGGTGGCTTACATTATCGGGTTGCAGAATAGCTACTGGCAAGCCGTTTCTCATGCGGCATTGCTATTGATGATGCCAATAGTTCTCACTCGCCTCCAGTAATAATAATGTAGATATTTTGTGAGGTCATGGAGTCGGTCTTTGCTGTCAAAACAACTAGTTGTCCACTCTTCAACAAAGACTGGCATGGATTGCCGTAATCGTTGACTTAGTCGGGACGTCTCAAAAGCTTACGTCGACAGGGATGGTGTTACAAATAAATAAAGGGATTTAAGAGAAAGGAAAAGTAATGAGGTGTTGTTTGCTAAATTAACTTGAATACCGGTAAATTTGGTAAATCTATAATTAGACCTTATTCAAGGAGTCATTCAATGAGGCCTGGGCAGATTCAGCACCCTGGTTTTGTAACGAAAACTTTCTAACGAGGTCTGGACAGATTCGCCTCCCTAGTTTTGATGCGAAAACTCCTAACGAGACCTGGACAGATTCGACGCCCTAGTTTTAAAGTGAAAACTACTTAACGAGACATGGACAGATTCAACGCCCTTGTTTTGAAGCGAAAACTTCCTAACAAGGTCTAAATAGATTCCACACTACTCACCAGGTCTAAATAGATTCGACGCCCTGTTTTTGAAGCGAAGACTTCCTAGTGAGGCTTGGACAGATTCGACGCCCTGGTTTTGAAACCAAGACTTCCTAGTGAGGCCTGGACAGATCCGACCCTCTGGTTTTTAGGTGAAAACTTCCTAACGAGGCCAGGACAGATTTGACCCCTGGGGATTGAAGCGAAATAATATCCTACCAGCACTAACCTTCTCTTCAACTGTGAGTTTGGTGCGATATGAGGACACTATCGTTTCCCTGGATATGCTGGGAAGATATTGCAGGGAACATTAAACCCACAACAATTCTTTTCATTAAGTGCTATACATGACAAATATATATATCGGAACAGTAAAAATATTATGGCAGGAAATAAATTCTATTGCTGTGTGTACTGGACTGGGTTGTCCACCAAGTCCTAACAAAATACCAAGATGTGTAGGTTTCCGAAGTCATGGGTCATTGTCAACTTGGACTGGAAAATAAAACTGTCACTGTGGTCTTGATTAATAATTCAATCCCGCAACTATTTAGTCACCATATACACCCGGTTTCTTTATATTACTTTTCCCCGATATGACCAATATCTATAACTACAACCGTATCCGTATTTTGAAGCTGGCTTGTCAAAGATTGATTCTTCAGTGAGTGTATAATACTCTTTGATAATTCATGATTCTGACCTTTACCAAGAATTTATAGTGTTGGGGAGGAGAATATGTAACTCTAAAAAGTCCCTATTGAAACGTGTTAACATTCATTCGTATTAGTTCTGTTCGAGTTTTCAGAGGGCGCCACACGTTCCAGCTGATAATTTTTTGCTCATTTTTTCAGCCCAAATCTAAAGTCAACTAAATTACAACTAAGCTCCACTAAATAATAGTTAAATACAAGCTAGGTTAGTTTAGTTTTGGGCTGAAAACTGAGCAGAAATTCCCACATAAAACTCATGGCGCCCTCTATAAACTTAGACGGAACTAACAGGAATGGACCTAAGACTTTCAGAAAGGGTCTCAGTCACAAATTCTCCTCCCCAATCCTATAAATTCTGACCTGTACGGACTGTCGGCATGTTGCATCTTAGGTTCGGTTGCATGTAGTAGCTTTCTTGTTGTGGTGTCTGAAAAAAAAATTCGGCACCAATTATAAAATCGTTTTAAAGCCATGTTTTGTTTGGTAGCCATTGTTTTTTTTTTGTTTTTTTTTTTTTACATGGAGGTTTTGCTTGCTGATGTTTGTACCATTCGACGATTCGAAAAAATGCAGTGACATTTTGCTGTCTGGCATTTGGGGAGTTTGTAGGCTTTAAAGGACGGCTTGAACTCTTTGGCCCAGAAGCAGCGACCCGCACTTCTCGATGGCCGTCGTTCACTTCCGGTTGTGCGTGGGAGGGGGTGAGGAAAGGCATAGGAATAAGGGGTTGGCTGGCTGGAAGACGGGTCAGCGAAACTCCGGTGACCCCCAACCGGTGCCGGACACTTGGCAATGCACGTCGCGAAGTCTCTCGGCCGGCTGGAGCTAGAAAGGCGAACGCTGTGTGCATGGGAACGGGTCAGCAATGATCGTGGCGTGTGTTGCGCCCCCTTTAAGATGGATTGCGACTGTTCTTGTAGCAGACTGGCTGGGACTACGAATTGTGCAGGAAGAAGGGATACGTGCAAAAGACGGAAAGGCAGAAAAACCTCAGTAATTGTAAAATGATTTTAAAATGTATGGAAACAATAAGATGACCAAGCCAAGCTGTACGGCAGTAGTGTGCGAATGGGCATGGCTGCGTCACGGTGAAGAACTTCAGTTCAATTCCTTATGATGTACAATTCTTTCTCTTTGTGTTATGTTTTACGTATGAATTTTTCGAATGAACTGCGATCTTAGCCTCAATGCACACTTCGAAATCGTGAAGTAAATAAATAATTAGAAAACAAAAACGAACTCGTTCGATGCTTACGGTAAGGTTTAATCGAGCTGAAGTCAAAACAGCAAAAGAACACAAATAAACTTTCCTGTAAGGTTTCAAATACTGCAGTGTTGTTGTACTGTTTAGTCCACGTGAAACCTTACTGATGTACTTAAATGTTCTTACCGTTTTTACTTTTGCACGCGATTCATCCTCTAATGTTTGGTGCATTATATTGGCTAAAGGTCATCGCTGGAAAATGTTTCAAAAGTAATCGTCCTGGTGGGCTTAGCACAGCCTTACAGGTAATTCAGGTTCATGCGAGTCCTTGAAAACATGTAAATGTCTTGGAAACTAATAATGAAATTCCATGCCTATAGAATAGTGCTTAAAAGTCTTAAGCACAATGCATGCTTCGAAACCCTGACGTAAATAAATAAATAAATAAACACTCTGTTCTCAATTGTACAAACGTCGCTTTTTGCTGCCTTTATCATGTGGTACAGCGGTCAGTAGCTTGGTTTGAACATTTTGTTTTGCTTAAGCGTACAGATAACTGCTGTTGCATGAAGTCGGACCTAATGCAACAATTCTTTTGGCTTATTAAACCACACAAAAAGCTATCGAAGACTGGTATCGTCTTACAGTCTAAAAAATATCCTTGTAACTAATAAATGTTATTTTTAATGCATTTACGAACCAGGTAGGGGAGAGGTAAGAATATGCGATCCGATACTAGGCCTATTTTTATAAACTGTAAGACGACGACAAACCACGATCACCGGTTGTGTAGTTTAATAATTCGAAACAACTAGCACACTGCAATGCTTCAAAGCGAGAACGCTTTTATGTGGAGGTTGTATATGTGTTTCTGTCCGTCTGATAATTAGGTCTCGCCGTAAACTAAACAACATTCAGGTGGGATTGAAACCAGCTTAAATGACGAACCTGCTTATTTCTGGTTCTGAAATCAAAAGTTCACCGTAGCAATAAAGCAAGAAATTGCATGGTTGATTTTACATATTATTCCACCCTCGTCGCCAACTGTGATGTCCTGGGCAGGGACACACCTGAGCCCAGCGTGGGCACCAATGGTAAAGGAAAGACACGGACTAACCAGTGCGTAGGCTACAGCTGAAAAGACGCTTTACTTCCTGTGAGGAGGAGTATAAGTACAGTTACTACAGGAAGTCATGTGATTAACAGTATAGTATACAATTGAAGGGGACTAGCCTATTAGGGAATTAGGGTGAACTAGGTAGGGTTAACATATTGACTCTAAATTGAAGGCATCCATTGTGGAGCCACAAATGACGACTCCACAACTATGATATTATCCACAAGGCAGGCTTGCTTCGATGTTATGAAATAAATAATTAAATTAAACTTTTACTGGAATAAACTAGGAAATGCGTTCGCAACTTTAATGACACCAAGTTTTTTCTGCAATTTACCCTACAGCAGGTGGCAGAAGATACCACATGGTTTGTGAAAAGTTCTGTTTAAAAACAGGCCTCCCACGATGCACTTTTTTGCATTAGATACTGCAGGGTCCCACGTGGCTTGTGAAAAGATCTGTTATAAACTGGGATCTCACATTGTACTTCTTTGCATTGCGATACTACAGGGTCCCACACGGGTTGTGAAAATTCTGTTTATAATACTGGGATCCCACGTTGTACTTCTTTGCATTGAGATATTACAAGTACCACGTGGCTTCTGAAAAGTTGTCTTTATAATACTGAAATCCCACATTGTGCTGCTTTGTATTGAGATACTATGGGTCCCACGTGGCTTCTGAAAAGTTCTGTTTATAATACTGGAATTCCATGTTGCCCTTCTTTCCATTGAGATACCACACGGTCCCACGTGGGATTGCACCTCTTTGCATTGAGGTACTATAGGTCCCACGTGGCTTATGAAAAGTTGTGTTTATAATAATTGGATCCCACGTTGCACTTCTTTGCATTGAGATATTACAAGGTCCCACACGGGTTGTGAAAAGTTCTGTTTATAATACTGGAATTCCATGTTGCCATTCTTTTCCATTGAGATGTCACAGGGTTCCACGTGGCTTCTGAAAAGTTATGTTTATAACAATGGGATAGCACTTGTTTACATTGAGGTACTAGGGTTCCCACGTGGCTTATGAAAAGTTGTGTTTATAATAATGGGATCCCACGTTGCACTTCTTTGCATTGAGATACCACAGGGTCCAACGTAGCTTCTGAAACTTTGTCTGTATAATAGTGAGATTCCATGTTTCAAACTCCACTGCTCCTTTTATTTTCGGTCTTGATTTTGGGAAAACTAAAATTTGAGGTGAATGATTTGGGTTTGTGACTTAATGATCACTGAACATCCGCGGGATAACGGCAACTGTAACTTGAAATACTTCCTGACCTTGCCTAAATTTGTTAGTAATAAACTTGCACAAAATCCTTACCACTGTCGTTGTTGTTAACGGCTTAATGTCGTCACGTCTCACCCAGATTGCCGTACCCAAGCAATGGAATCGTACTAGCTCCTTCCTAGTCGTTGGGTATTACACCAAATACTAACCAGCTTTCGGAGCCTGGGTACATTATATCTCCGTACCTCTTGCGGTCGCCATTATTATTATCAATAAAAATGGCACACGTTATCCATTCAATGTATCATTTTTATGAGTTATCGCGGTACTTTTTTTTTTTTTTGGCGTCCCATTTTGGCGCGATCGTGCACGTGCCCCGTCGCCGGTGAATTGTACGTCTGCCGTGTGCGACGCGAAGTTGGGGCGCGCAAATCCAGCGTCGTCGGTGTCTGGAGCGCGTGCCTAGTCCATTTTCCAAGTGGATTACCACGACTTTCTATCTGACAGGGAAATATGTCATCAGCGGAACCCGGCCACTGGTCTGCCTGCCTACACATGCGACCGACTGAACCAGCCTTTTTTTTCTTTTCTTTTTTTTTTTCACTTTACCTATTTCTTTTCTTGTTCTTTTTCGTCGTCTTCTTGTGCCGCAACCTGAGTTATTGATCGGATGGTTGCTTCTCCCACTCTGTATGAGGATGTCAAGGAAAGGAGCTCTCTCCCTCTCTCTCTCCTCTCCCGCCCCCGGGTCTACTCCTTGTAAGGACTTGGCCTACAAGGAAAAGATGAAAGGATAACGGCCAGGGAGGAAGGATAATTTAGAAAAAAGGGACGGCCTCGCAATCTGGTTGATAGGCCACCCTGACTTAATAGGCATTTAAAAGGAATCAGTGTCGGATTGGGCCGCCCTGGAACCCGGGAATCCCCGGAGAGGCCCACACTATAGGAAGTCCTTGTTAGAAAAAAGTATTTTTTTGAAAATGTAGGAATTAATAGGCCGGTTCGGTTCGGTTCGGTTCGGTTCCTTGTCCTGGTTTAAATTTCATCTTAAAAACCGTTGTTATGTTTTGTTTTTTTCTCTCAATACCGGTGGCTGAACCCACGTTTGTCCCTTTTCTAACCCTGCAGATTATTCCATTCTGGAGTAACTCTATATTAGTTTTATTTATTTTAATAATTGGGTTAGTGTGAGTCTTTCTGATAGGTTCTGAATGGAGGAACGTGTCCAAATATGCTCTTCATCGAAACATTCTCTTCATCAGATTCCTATTTTTGCAGTTAACTTATAATCAAGAAAATACTAAATCCCCTTTGAAGATTAATATATTTAATGGCACCCATTCTCCCCCCCCCCCCCCCCCCGCTTTTAGGATGCATATATTGTTTTTTGATTTGTATCCACTTCAAAATAGCTTTGCCGTTGTGTTTATTTTTTATTGACTCGAGATCTTTTCGTATCCGAGTTCTAATTTTTTCAATTCAGCATGTATTTATACTGTTTTTTTTTCTTGTTGTTACCTTGTGTTTATTCAATGTTATTTGTTTTGTTATTTATTGTTGTTTTTTACTGCGTTTTGTTCCTTAGCAACCGTTATTTTTTTTTTCCATGTATTACTAAGTAATAGTGGAAGAATTTTTTTTCTTTGTTTCCTGGGCCACCATTTTGCTGCAATGAAACAACTGGCGTTATGTGCATCTATTGGACATTTTCAAATTTCAAAAACATCGAAGAAAATACCTTGACTCTCGGACAAAATAGTTTCAAAACAACCATGCATTTTATTTTATATGTATGTCAATCGGGAACAACGAGATATACGTTGAGAAATTTTCAAAACGAACTGGATCCCTATTCCTACTATATTCTGTTCCACGTTTTGTTTTCAGGAAACTGTCCTTATGGTGGTACGTTTCCTTGCACTACGAGTGCAAAAACATGTGGATAGCACACTTGTAGATGCTACACAGTTACTGTTAGAGTCTACCAGTGGATATTTATGTGTTTTTGCACTCATTAGTGGAAAGAAACGTGGTATCATACAGTCATTTTTCTGCAAACATAATCAGGGTTCAGACAAAACCTGGAGAACCTGGAAATCTCAGGGAAAATGAAAATAGAGCCAAAATCTCAGGGAAATTCTAGGGAAAACAAGAATTTCTTTGAAAATCTGGGAAAAGACAGAAAAATTTGAAAAAAATTGTCTTTTGTGTCTGATCTGTAAGTTTCATTGAATTAGCAAATCGGAAAAAAAATCCAGGATAGCAGCAAATATTTTAATTTTTACTTTAATATGTCCAAGTATTTTAGATACTACTTCAATAAAGCAAATGTAAGGTTGGTACATTATCTGTGATGAAAATATCCCATCTGGACTAGTTTCTAAACAGCTATTTTCCGGGATGTTGGATTATTTTCGTACAAATATTAATAAAAACATTAGCTACTAAATGTTTTCGTAACTAAACATCTTGTAAACACCTGGAAATTGCCATTGGATGCACCTGGAAAACCTGGAAATGTCAGGGAAATTTTGAATTAAAAAATTGTCTGAACCCTGATAATGTGGAACAGACTATATTACTCTATGTACACTACGTTCATACCTGGATTTGCCTGCATTAGAAGTATCGGTGTCAAACACAAATGTAGATCACAGTAATAAAATATTGGGGAATCAGTGATTAAGGGGAGGCAATTGCCCGTGAAAAATTAAAAAATTTCTACATGGCTTTTTGATTAAATGTCATGGTTTTTGCGAGGTAACTTGTGAACTGTCGACCTGAACAGTAACAGCATTCGAAAGATCATGAAAAAAAAAAAAAAATGGAGTAAATGGAATGAAACATAAAAAAAAAATCGGTCAGTTTTTGCAGGGTTCATACTGACCTGGAAAGTCGGGGAAAATCGGGGACATGAAATGCGGTCAGGGAAAGTCACGGAAAAAATGGAAAATTGGTGAAAAGTCAGTGATAGTCAGGGATATTTGGTTTTAGATTGAACTGCTTTTTTTTTAGGACAGTTCTTTTATGAAGTTTTTTTTTCATTTTTAGAATTTTCGTGTTTAGAATGAACCGTGTGGTCTCGTAAGTTCCACTATTGTTGTCCTATTTTTTAAATTTAAAAAAATCGAGAAAAATTTGCAGCTGCCATCCAGGTGTAGTCATGATTCCAGGCCTGCAGAGTTAACAGTTGACTCTGTGTAATTAAAAATTTTTTGTTTTAAAAAGCAAGTGTTTTGGTCAGGGATATTTGAAGAATTAAGTCGGGGAAAATCAGGGATATTTGAAGAATTAAGTCGGGGAAAATCAGGGATATTCAGGGATCTTCATTTTCAGATATGAGTATGAAACCTGTTTTGGCAAAATTGTCGAAATAGCATGACTGTCCAATGATTTTTCCATAACTTTTTTAATGTGGGTGTCTGAACATTCGCTAGAATGGAACCCCACACACGCAGTAGTTTCTGCTTTTTAGTTTGCGGAAGCCAGTCCGCTTTTGAGTTTGTTAATTTACCACCAGCAAGGTGCCTTTACTCTCATCCATAACTAACGATCCCAAACAAGGGCGAAAGAGTGTGTCTGGAGATCTTGTTGGAGAAAGCAGCTTGATTGTTAAGTGATCAACTGTCATTAATAGGCCTAATCTGGGTATCTGAACATTCACTAGAATGGAACCCCACACAAGCAGTAGTTTCTGATTTTTTAGCTTGCTGAAGCCAGTCCGCTTTTGAGCTTGTTAATTTACCACCAGCACGGTGCCTATGCTCTCATCCACAAGGAGGTAAAGCAACATTGCTTCTTGGCCTCCACACTAGAAGTAATACGAGTAATAAATAATGAATAAATCAAAAATTATTTATTTAAAAGGGGTAATAACCAAAGAATTTTCTTTTTACGGCGTGATTGGTGTAAATATGTTGGTTACTGGGCCGGAGGTGGATCCACAGGTGACCATACCAGGCCAAGTGGTCTAGAACGGCACACCGGAAGTGATGTCACGACCCCAAGATGGCCGAGCCCCAAAATGGCGACAGTTTCGGTTTCGGGCGCCATTTTGTACCGATTTGCAAGATTTGGGTAGGTATGAAAAAATACCATTATGCGCGCATCGACTGTAAACCACTTGTGATATTACAAAATGATTAAGACCGAGAAAAATTGGCGATCACAAAACTCTGAAGAGTAAACTTAAAATCTCATTATAGTTCGTAAATCAAATGAGTCAAGATTTGATTTAAAAAGAAAAAAGAAAAGTAATGTTCGTAAAATCCAGATCTAAATCTCAGTTCTCAAGCTATAAATTCATTGGTGGGTAGAATTACACGGGAGCGAAACAAGTGAGTTAGATTTCAGAAAGACGATCAGCTTAGAAGAGACCAACCGCTTTCCTTGCTTTCCTTTTGCACCACCATTTGCGCGAGCTTATCAGATAAACCAAAGAATGGTAATTAGGAGGAATAAATCCAGTCATTAGGGAGGGAACGACACATGCATCCAAGACATGCAGGGGGGAGGGGAGGGAGGGAGGTATAGTTCTTCCCCCAACTCCAACCCCCTTCCTCCTTACCAAACCAAACCAAACCTTGGGATACTAGATAAGACAACCCGGCGATGGTCTGACGATAAACGCAGCACCGCCACTCCGACCATACCCATCGATTCACTTGGCGTTTGGGGCCGCCAACGAACCAACCCCCAGTAAATATGTCAAGCCAGCTTCGCTTTCGGGGTGCTGATTAAGAATCCGCGGTTGGTCCCCAACTGCACCTAGCCTCCACCCCCACCCCCTTCTACCCTAACCCTCTTGCTGCCTCTAGTCCTTTTGGTTTAGCGAGTTCCTCCCCCCACCATCCCACCCCTCCCCTTCTTCGACCGACTTTTTTTCGTTTTTCCATTCTTCCATTCGTGTTCAAAGATTGTGATTGCAAAGAAAGAGACAATGGAAAGGACAGACAAAGAATGAAACCATTCTTTGGTACATTCCTCATTCTGCCCCCCCCCCCCCCCCGCTACGGCTCCCCACCCCCCCCCCCACAAAAAAAAAGAGCAGAGATGAAAAAGAGCTAATACGAATGATCCATACAACCCACCCTAAACAGAAAAAAAAACCAAAAAAAAGAACTAAAATCGAAAAGACAGATTAACGCTGGTAATCAGTAGATGTAATAAAAGACAGAAATTATCGCAAAGCAATTTATCTCGACCCTGAGAAAGGTAGGTTGGAGGGTGGGGGATGCGGGGGTGTGCTGAGGCAGTGCAAGTAATAAAGCTAGTCGCCTTGCGCAACCAAACCTCCCGAAAAAATATCGTATTTCACTTAGCTGGAAAATGTGCGATTTCTGCGGAATGGCCGTGTTACGGAATGCTTTTCAATGGAACACTGCCTTTTTGTGGATTGATTATCATCGTGCTTAAAATAGGTTATTAGCGTTTTGAAATGTATAGTCGTTTGTATATAGGCGCCGAAGCGATTGGATGTCTTGGTTGAAAGCGCATCTTAATCGCTCCTGAAGTTCGTGTTTCAGGGTAATCTTTTTAACTAATACATCAAGGTGCCCGTCAATCTGGAAAACCTGGAATATTCAGGAAATTTAAACTGCGGTTGAAACTAGTTTTTGAAATTCGTTTGAAATTCATTTTAAACAACGTTTTTTTTCCGCTTTGTGAGCCCAGTAAACAAGTAAAACTTGTAAAGTCTGTGAAAAAAAAAACTCTTTCCAAAAATTACAGTAGACAGTGTGGAAATTGACCTCAGTTGTTTTCTAGGGCTTGTCCTGGTATGAATAGTCAACCAAACCCTTTCTGTTGCTCCTGTAAGAGTTGTAAAAAAACCTGTGAAAACTTGGAAAACTCAGAAAGATGGTATTTCAGTATTTTGAGGGAACTGCGTACAAAAAGGAATTCCAGGATATCGATGACGATGACTGCTTTTTTTAATGACCAGTTGTTTTGCTGGTGGTGGTTGTATACGTATATAAGGGGGCGCCTGCTGCAAATGTTACAATGTTTCTTCGTAACCTGTAAATGAAACCCGATCATATTTCAGGGAAAGTTTCCGTCATCATAGCGATGTTGTCGTGCAGTTAGATTCACTTCCTCTGCTCTCGTCCCTTTCCCATCAACTTCGGACAGTTTCGCCCCGTTTTGCATGGATCTGCCGCTGAATAATTTTCCGCTGCCACCAACAGAATTCGGCCTTTTGTGTAACTGTAGGACAACTGTTGGACCTTTTGTGTAACTGTAAGAAAACTGTTGCAAATCTTGCTGGCATACTAATGTTTGTTGGGGCCTGTGGCCAATCGTTAAGTCTCTGTGTAATCTTCCGTAGGTGGGCGTATCGATGTCTTATAAATTCATTTCCGGTTCCTGCTTTTGGAACCTTCTACAACTTTCCATTACCCATAATACTTTTGTTACATCGCGGTTGTCAGGGGCTACCTTTCTCTACAAGAGAAAGTGTGGAAACATGTAAAATCAGTTAGCCTCCGGGGCAGCCGTTTGGCAGGGTGCAGGGAGAACCTGGAAATCTCGGGGGAAACGAAAATGGAGCCAAAATCTCAGGGAAATTACAGGGAAAAGTAGAATTTTTTTTGAAAATCAGGGAAATTTAAATAAATGCCTTTGTGTCAGATCTGTAGATTCCATTGAATTAGTAGATCGAAAAAAAATCCTAGGCTAGTAGCAAATAATTTGATTTGTGCTTTAATAAGTTCAAGTGTTTTCGATGTAATTAAACAAACAAAAAAACCAAATCTTAGGCTAGGCTAGTGCCAATATCTGTGATGAAAATACGTTTAGTCCCATCTGGACTAGTCTCTAAACAGCTCTTTTCTGGGATGTTGGGGTTATTTTCGTTCAATGCCCGGAAAGTTTACTGGATGCACCTGGGAAACCTGGAAATGTCAGGGAAATTGAGAATTAAAAAAAATTGTCTGAACCCTATTTGGCTAGTCCTCTTCCCCTGCAGGGTCTTCCAGGATTGGGTCTCCCTTTTGGTTAAGCCTGTAGTTGACCTCGTTTTTTTCAGCCTCTTTCAGATCTTCAGTTGAGTCTTTTTGTAGGACTTATTATTCCCAACCTAATAAACAACCATGTTTTGGTCTGACGCGTGTTCTCCCTCGTGCTATAGTTTTGACAACAACCTTCCGTTTCAAGCGAAAGCTGCCTGCAAAACTACCTCCCCTGCTTGCAGCATGCAGCCACAAGACTTAGGGCGCGTTTACGCAGCGACTCGCCTTTGCATTCTCGCAGCTAGAAATCAATCGCGATGGCAAAGGTGACATTGCCATGGTAACAACGCCAAATGGATTAGATAAATCCGACGTCGTTTGAGTAAATACTTGCAGTCTTATAAGCCGTGCCAATAATATAAAGAATTCCTCATGACGAAACATTTTTCCTAAACGCTCCTGAACACACGTTATTTGCTGTTTTCGTTGCGAGGCGGCAGACATAAAACCGCCGCCATGTTGGAACTTGAGGTGATTTCTAGCTTCTAGCTGCGAGAATGCAAAAGCGAGTGGTAGCGTAAAGGTGCCCGTAGTTCCTGAACCAGGCTCACAGTCGAAACGCACGGCCAAGTTCTTCCCCACCATCTAGTTACTTGCCGGGGAAATTCGTTCAATTTTATACTGTTCGCCACGACGTGCCTGTAATGAGCATGTAGCGTTTTAGAGGACGTTCTGATGGCGACAGTTCCTCATCTGGCCGTTGCCCGTTCCGGAATGGGGCAGATCACAGTAGCTATACCACAATTCAGTGCCCTATTGGATTAAGTCACTGTTTTATAGGGCGTACTGTACCTTGGTAAGGCTCGTCGACCAAGCCGTTCCTGTTGTTCCTGTAGGAGTCGTACATTTCTCGTATTACATGTGAGCCTCGAATGTACAGAAACACTGCGGTCGTTATGCACGCAGAAGCTAGTTAGCAAATTCTTTCAGCAAAAGTACGCTTCTTTTTTGCAGTCGTTTTACTTGATGGGCACCATTCCATTTAACTGGATTTGAGTCTTGCTAGACATAAAGCGAACAGTAAGCCAAGTCAAATCCGTTGGTTGCTACCTGAATACCGTTGATATGCAATTCCATTCCAGATCAATTCCAATTCAAGCTAGTGGCTCAGCGTCAAGTCACTACCATGTTTCAGTTCAACTCAAACCACTGCCACATTCTGTGTTTGCTATTTCAAATCATTTCCAATCAATTGCTTTTCGTCTCTGATTCTGACAAAATCATTTCCAAAACACTGCCTTGCTGTTGATCCAGAATTAGTTCCAGTCAATTCCCGGTTGATTCAGGGAAATCTTTTGACCAATTCCATTCAGTTCTACCCAATTCAGCCAACTAGTTTCGTGGCTGTTCTTCTCTCTTGTGCAATTGCTAATGCCTTTTTCTAAATCCATCGTGCAAGACCATCTGAAAGCATTTGGTCGGAATTTCATTCCTCGTGCTTCAAGAAGCCGTTTTGAAATCTTCTCTTCAGTGTCAGCTTTCGTGCGTTAACTAACATTAACTAACATAACATCTCCATAAATCGTTTGTTAACAGCCCTGACAAAGTTATGGTCCGCCCCCTAAAATACTAATCACCCCGGAAACCCGGGGGGGGGGGGGGGGAAGGTCGTAACTGGGTAATTTCACGGTTTCTGAACTGAAACATCGTTTTTAGATCGTTTTTTCTGCTAGAAATTGACTTTAAGCGTCGCACATTTAATGAAATCTATGTTTTATCGCCTTGACTGCACCAATTTTCTGGACCCAAAATTTACTAAGAGCTACATACATAAAAGCAAACTGATTAGACTAGTAAACTAAGTAACTTAAATTCGTGAACAAATTAGAATAAAGGCATTATTGCGTTAATGCTAGACCGAACCCAGGTCACGAACGTGAATGATCGCATAAACGCCGAATTCTTCGCGATGGAGTTAGGCCTAACACCCTCCCTGGACAGAATAAAAGATTGGAAAAATTAATAATGACTTTGTTACGACCTAGCCCCCTTTTTTTTTTATCGAATTAATTTTAACAGCCCATGGTTGTTTCCCAGGGGATTTACGGTAAATGCTATATTAAGTACGCCCCTCCCCCCACCCGTTCCCCAATCCTTTCTCCGACATCCACGTACCCCGATGATATAAAGCGAAGTGTCTACATACTTCGATATTGGCCAGAAAGTGGTTATCTCATGTTGTAACGGAACGCTAACGAATGGATGATGGCGGTTGCGTTATGCTATCGATCCGCTTGTCGTTTGCATACCACGAGACGGTAATCACGATACGACGGAGGCCGCCGAGGTTGAAATGGAGAGAGAGGGTACAAAAAATACGAAAGGGGGTGGGGGGGTAGAAAAAATGTACTGAAAAAGCAAGCGTCGTATTGTGGTCCATGTTTTGGCTCAGCCCGTGTCGATGAGATGGAAGAAGCGATTGTAGCCATAGATCGGCCAACCCCCCCCCCTCTCCCCCTCTACCCCCCCTTCTAATTACATTACGGGCCAGACAGCGTGTGTTACTCTTAA
>JAHWFP010034450.1:0-15233 GCA_023313725.1 Lithobius niger | reverse complement strand
ACCAACAAAATAGGCCACGTCATTTTAGTGGTATTATAAAATAAATTCACCCGTCTTTAGACAGGCTGTTACAGTGTGCGCGGCCTATCTTGAGTTCTCCGCAGAACGAACACAGGCAATCGATTGTACGTTTTCAGTAGCAGTGTGGCTTGTTGATATCCAAGAAGGTTACATAAACAATGGCGGCCGTCGATTAAAGCCGCCCCCTCCAGGAAGACGTAGCCGCGCATAAAATACTCGCGGACTCAAGATGCGCCACGCACACAATAGCTTGTTGGGCGTGATGGGAACTTCCAGTTTAAAAAAACAGTTGAAGTGCTGCAGTCTTAGTTCCAACTTCAACTCTAATAATAATTGAAAAACTAATGTTCAGCTATACTGGTTTTTATTACGGAAATGAATTTGGGCTGAACTGCCAAGGGACAGATGAGTACTGCAAATCTGCAGACATCAATAAAGGTTATTTCCCGTATGCCGAGCAGCCGATCATAAACTATGTTCAGGACGCAAGTGTCGCCGCGAACACAATGTGCATAATACCTTTTAATTCTTTGTATACCATCGCGATTGCTTCATCACTGCGAAGCGTTACCTTGAACTGTAAACATCTGCTTCGGTCCAACCATTTTTCGCAAATTGTATCCGTGAATGAATGTATGCTTAGATGCCAAAGTAAGTTTGTCGTACATCCGTTACATCCGCTTAAACATACTAAAGGGAAACTTGTTTTTCCAGTATTGTGTGTATGAGAGCAAATAAAATTAGAAAACAAAAACGAACTCGTTTGGTGCCCAAGGTAAGGTTTAACAGATCCGAAGTCAAAACAGCAAAGGAACACAAATAAACTTTCCTGTAAGGGTGTTAGATGCTGCAGCGTTGCTGTACTGTTTAGTCCACGTGAAACCTAACTGCTGAATTCAAATTTCTGAACCAGTTTTACTTTTGTACACGAGATAACAACAGCTAATGATGGGTGCATTCTAATTGGTTAAACGACATCGCTGGAAAATGTTTAAAAACAGTCTAATCGTCTTGGTTTGTTTAGCACAGCTCTACAGGTAATTCAGGGTTCGTACGAGTCATTGAAAACCTGGAAATGTTCTTGAAAGTAATAATGAAATTCCATGCCTGGAAAAGTGCTTGAAAATCTTGCTAAAATTATGTATGTATCGTCAGTAAAGGGTGATGAACGGCAAGTAGACGACGTGACTAAGAACAATGGAAAAAATGTAGCCATGAAAGTAGTCGGATCTATAGCCTTACATTACTCTTCGTTTGTTATGAGCATGAAAAGTTTTGAAATTTGAGCTCCAGCTTTGAATTGGATAGAGCAGTAAGGTTTCACGTGGACTAAACAGTACAGCAACACTGCGGTATATGAAATCTTACAGAAAAGTTTATTTGTGTCCCATTGCTGTTTTAAGTGAAACCTTGCCTTAAGCATCAAACGAATTCGTTTTTGTTTTCTACTTCTTGCTACTTTGGCGCACTATATAGTTTATATTAGCTTGTTTTAATATTTTTTAAAATCTTTATCAAGTACGGTTTGCACAACCAATAAGGAAACAAATTCGTTAATCTTTAGACTGTACGTCTTGCAGCTGGCGTTTGCTGATTGGCATTGTTGCATAATAACGATGTTTAAAACAATGCAGAACAATCAATCTGGACGTTTAGAGCTCCCTAACCCATGAACCGCTTGCCCAATTAAACCATGCACTATGGCTGTTTGCCGTGACGTCACCATGAGTTAGCCAATGGCGAACGAGAACAACGGCTGTTTGGCCGTCTGATTGGACTAGCCCAGTCACGTGATATGCACGTCACTGAAAACAGCCATGGCGTGTGGTATAGAAAAAGCCTAATGGAAAGGGAACATCTATAGAACAATACCTGTAAAATGAGCTAAGAACCAGCAGTATAGGACAAATCGTTTGATCTGTAGAGAGCGTAGTAGAAACGTGTCGTGCCAACAACAACAGCAAGCCGAAAATGAAAATCACGATTCCAGCTCAAGTTCAGCTCTCCGATGTGACACATCGGAAATTAAGAAAAGTTCGGACACATGTTCACCAAGTCCAACACAGCTTACATACTGAAGTTGAATGGAAAATATTGAAAGATAGCAAAGAAATTAAACATCGAAATTTCGGCTTCACAATGGGATTTGAGGTCAAACTTAACAGTCTTAACAGTCAAATAATCCTAGCCAATGCCAGTGTTTGCAGCACTTAAAGCTTTTGGAAGCGTTGAGGATAAGATTTCCTGATGCAGTCTTCATTATACTTTAAAAAAAAAGTTAAATGTAGACTTAGTTATATGGGTGCTTTAGGGGTGGTTGTGTAAATTCAACTAAATTTAATTTTTTGAGGAGGGATGTTCTTTGGGACGAGGTTCTGGGAGGTCGCCAACGAGGTGACACTTGCAAATTTTGTGTAAATCCTACCAAATCTAATGTAAATTCTACAGAATTCATACTTTCGTTGGTGTCATTGTGGGTGTTCGAGAATATAATGATGTCACGGGTGGAGGGGGGGGGGGGTTCAGTCGGAAGTGGGGTCATGACGTCACAAGGGGTGTCTTGACCTTTCCTTTGACAACCTTTCCCTCTGACCCACCCGGTTTGACCATTGACCCACACGCCCCATGGACTAAACTCGGTTTGACCTTTGACCTTTGGTTATGACGTCACTTCCGGTATGCCTGAGTCCGTCGATCCGTCCGTGCGTGGGGTGCTTAATATAGCCTTTTCCCCTACCAACCTTCCTTGCAATTTTGGTCAGGCTACACGAAGCGAAACACGCCATTAGCTACCGTGGGACGGCATCCTGTGTTGGCCCAGTGTTTGCCGGGAACAACTAGTTATCTTCGTACATTTAAACCATAGTCTCATAGCAGAGAACTGAAGACAACGACCCCCCGAAAGGGGAACAATGAAAACGTGCGAGTGTGCCAATTCTTTGGCTTCGAGTTGAAACTGGTACGTTGTTGCCTTAAAAAGAAGTTGAAATTGGCACATTGTTGCCCCGACTAACAATTTGCTCTGCGCGGTCGTCGCAGGGCATGTCTTAAATGACTTAATGCACGAAAGACAGCTATTTTTCACGCGGTACGGATTGCTCAAACCAAAGCGATAAACTGGGAGTGGGGAGGAGGCCCTGAACTTCAAATGCCCGTGTGTGGAGCAGTGCGTCTGTTAGCTCTCCTCTTGGCATTCTGATGCTACAAAATAAAGAGATTTGGAGGGTGGGGGGGGCATTCCGTCTGTTACCTTTGGGGACCAAATTAGTTTGGGGGAGATGATGGGACGAAAGAGAGTAAAGGGGAGGGAAAAGATGGGAAGAAAAAGGGAAACTTACTGGAAGAAAAATTGCCTGTCGCAGTCAACGTCCAGGCAACAGTGTTACATGACGTCATGCACAACGGACTTATTTTTCACACGGTACGGATCGCTCACGCCAAAGTGATAAACTGGGAGTTGGGGGGAATGTCAATGTGTGGGGAATGCTTCTGTTAGCACTTAAGATATTGGGAGCGGCGGGGGGGGGGGGGTGAGCATGTATGTTACCATTAAGCATATAATTATGCATTAACTGACCTAAAAGGTACCGTAGCAATTATGTGCCCATATTTCGCGAAGGGGGAAGGGCAGTATTAAATTCAACCACCCATTCAAATTCAACTACGTGTAGCAAAGGGGAGGTAGGGAAGTGGAGGGATGGGTAGGTGTAATAGGAGGGGAACGGAAAAGGGAAGGAGAGGATGGGAGAAAAGGGGGGTGGGGAGATGGGAGGCAGAGCAATGGAGGAAAGGGAGAGTATTACAGGGGGAAAAAAATGCCCGTCGCATTGTATGTTCAGGCAACACTGATGGTGGAGAGATATGGTAAGGGGTAAATTAACCCGGGGGAAAGCGAAACCCGAGGTGGTCGAACCCTGAGGGTTTTGGGGAAATCCCCAGGGATTTTGAAAAGTTAAAAGTTGTGAGATATGCTCTTGTGCAAGTCGAGGGGAAGGAACCCCTGGGGTTTGGTTAAAACACCCTCGGTTGTTGATCAAACTAGAGTAAACTAAAGTGGAAGTTCATGTGACACTCAACGTCAAAACAAAGCGTATCAAGGACTGTAACAGCGTTGATTATACTTAATCCTTCACGCTGATTTTTGTGTGGTAAAGGCAACAATAAAAATTCTTGTTGTTGTCCTTCCTCTTGGCACATTTTTCTGTCAAGCCTCGCGTCATATCTACTGAACAGCGTTGTATCGGGTTAAGCTGGGTCATTCAAGTTAGGTTTCGACTGCGTCGGCCAGTCAAAAGATCTGAGCATCTGAATTTTGTTTTGTTCTAATTGTTGCATTTGATTGAAGCATGACAGTAAAGCAATGGATTCACAACATAGAAACCAGTACCGTAATTACAGGTAAAAAACCAGTGACACTATAATTCAAAAAATTTGAAGCGTAGACATCAAAATGTAATGCTCTACCTATGAAATAAGTATATCCATTAAAAAACCTAACATAAGTTTTTAATTAACACAAATTTTAAGTGACGCCTCTTTCTGAGGTCCGGCTCCAACGTCACTTTATACTTAAATCGTTTTTTTTTTATTGTTTCACTAATTTAAAGGTATAAAAGCAACACTTATGCTGAACATCAGAAACTACGCTTCATTTAAAACCTGTGTTGGTACCACAGCTTACTCAGTTTTTTCTTGTGGCAATGATTTTAGGGAGTTTATACGGAATGTTAGATCCTGCTGGCTATGTGTTAACTCTTAAAATTTTTGTGTCTAAAGCTATCTGTTTGGCGTAAGTTGTGTAAGATACCATTACACTGGCGTCAATCGATGTAAAATGGAATATTATAGAAGGTAATAAAAATGTTTTCCTGTAGTAATGAAAGATTACAAGGTAATTATGCAGAACAAAGGAAATAATCAAGTCGACTTAACTTACGTCTACTTGAACTTGTGTCTCTTTAGGACAAAGGTGGATACATGGGCATTCAAGTTGGGGTGAGTTAAAACGACACTGGGTACATGGTAGTTTCTGTGACAGTGATATAGCATCAACCCAAACCCCTCCCTGTTCCTAGGTCCCATTCAGCTAGCTGGGCTTTCGTCTTCCGGCACGCACTCTTTTCAACCAATAATAGCAAAGCTGTCCTAAGAGCGACGTTGAAAATCGATGTTAGGTGGTTATGTGGAGGTTCTTAAAGCGCTTCAACTCCTTATGTTGATGAGGTGGTTTGAGATAAAGCGACTTGATAGTAGTTTTATATGGTATATGGACGTTCTTAGAACTCTATACGAGCTGAATCGATGTAACTTAAGTCGTCTTGAGCTAAACCGATTAACGAACGTCTCTGTATAGCTCCGACAATGTCAAGAAAACAAGGTGGTCCGAAAAGACTTAACTGTTGCATACAACTTGATTGAAAATGTTTGTATATTCATAGAAAAACATTTAAAACTTCAGTTCCATAATTTTTCCTTCTTCAGCTATTGTTTTCAGGTAACCTATTAATCATAATGAACATTTTACCCTGCCCCTGCCTTGGGTAGAATTTCACCTCAACTTTTGAAGAATATTTACCTCGGGGTTATTTTCCCCGATGCATAGCTCACCACATCATTTTCCCCTGGGATATTTGGGAGGTGGAATACTTTCCCCTGGGATTTCTACTCTATATTTCCCCGGCGGTTCAGCACAAAATCCCCAGGGTTCGACCACTTCGACTTTTCCCTCCCCTTCTTCTTTCCTCCTGACCATAGCTCCCCTTTTTGCAACCCCAGGGTTTTTTTACCCACGGGAAACAAAAATCCCGGACCATATCTCTCCACTGTGAGAGAAAACAGGGAAAACAAAACAAGCGAAATAAAACCCCGGGCGACTAAGAAGTAGAAATTAGAACATTGTTGCCTCGACTAACAATTTGCTCTGCGCGGTCATCTCAGAGGCATGTCTTAAATGACGTCATGTGCAAAGGACAGTTATTTTTCACACGGTACGAATCGCTTACGCCAAACCGATAAACCGGGAGGAAAGCCTGTACGGCAAATGCTTGTGGCAAAATTAAATTAAAAGTACCTGTCCAAGAAACAGAATTGCCTGTTGCATTCAACGTTTATGCCACACCGACCGAAAACTGGGAAACAACCACGGGCGAAACAAAACCCCGAGCGAAGCCGGGTACAGCTGATAGTAAAACAATAAAATTCAGGTAAAAGGTTTGGGATGCGGATACATGAAGGCAGTCGTTAAACAATGAAATATGTGGAACGGCTTAAGATTCAGATTCACATTAGATTTATTGAGAGTCTAAAGGACCTGTACAGTCAAACACTCTACTATACCTTAAAGTCTAAACTTATACCTAGTCCAGATAACCATAGCAATGTGAATTCGGAGCAGAGTAACCTGTGCACACTCATCTTGAATGTACCTTCTAATTAAATCATGAAAACCTAATTAAAACGCCCGGTCAACTTATAGAAGCGAAGCACCTGCCTTAGAACAGCGGTACCAGAAATGTGCCGGCGTACACCAAGAAGCTCATTCATCCCAGTTCTCCATGGAGTGCCCACGATAAGCCGCCCAACTGCGACACACAAACAAAAAGTGAGACACGGTTTCAGTATCAGTGCCGCAGGCACAGGTTGGCGTGGTGGCCCACCCCAACCTGAATGCATGCACCCTCAACATGATGTGTCCAGTCCATCATCTTAACAGCACCGTGGCATCCCCTCTCGCGAGGGAATCCAGAGTACGGGACACAGATACTGTGGGGTGGGTGTCATAAAATGTCTCGCCCACTACACTGGAATCCCAGTCCATTTGCCACTCCTGTAACGCCAGACTCCTCACAACAGGATAAAGATCTTTAGAGGAAACCGGGAATGTAACGGGACTACACCGTCTCTCATATCCACGCCTAACGAGCTCATCAGCCAATTCGTTCCCAAAAAACCCGTTGTATCCAGTGGAGTACCAATGGATGGAAACACAAATTCCACACTGGATCGCACTCACCAACTTTTTCCCGATTTCAACCACCAGAGGGTGGCTCAGATCCAATGCCCTAAACGCTGATTCCAGAAACTTTATCCCAACTGCCGAGTCAGAAACCACTCTGCGTATATGGAAAATCTTACATAACCTGGTAACGTGGTTACGGGGACGGTTGAGGAACCAGAGGGACGGTCAAGGGAGAAAATCAAACATTAAAATGGGTATCTACTGTATGAAGCTGGGACACTTTGGGCAGGTTACCGGGACGCTTCTGGTTGGTTATCGGGACGCTTTAGGTTGGTTACAGGGACGCCATGGAGCATTTTCCATATACGCTACTCTGGAACAGCACAACTGCAGATCAAGACCAATTTCCAGCGCAATTGAAATGGCCACTAGCTCCTCGAGACCGATGGTAGACAAGGGAGAAATGAACTAAACTCTTGGCGGAGGCCAGACACGTCCACACTTGCTCCTCCTTCCCAGACCTCTCTGTGAAACGACGGAGCAATGTAAGAGGGCGAGCGGGTTCATTCTTGGCAAGGTAGCAAAGAAAATGGGCGAGCAGACGGCACTGTGAAGGATATTGTCATGCCCTGTAACAATCTTTAACAACGAAATATTACGTCACTGTATACTTATTAACTGAACAAAAAACGGCTTTGCCGTTTCGAAAAAAAAGCATTAGAGCTCGTATCCCCATACTCACAGCTCTGAAGTACACGGATAAAAACGGATTAGAGTTCACTCGAACGCAACGAACTATAATTTGAATCCATTTCCAGGGAACAAGGAATATTTTTACTCAGTGGTTGTGTTACAAAGTGAACGCAGTTTGTGTTTGAAATATTTAATGTTTGTGTGCGTATGTATGTTTGTATGCGCATAATTTGTGTATTATAGAGTTTTTTTTTTTTAATATTGTGTTTTTTGGTGTGAAATATCCAACCGTTTTGTTTGTTTGATTAGTGATGTACATGTAGACGTGAGCACGCAAGTTGGCATGTCACAATCCTTGTTATCTAGAATTGGAGTTCAAATTATAGTCCATTACCTTCGAGTGAACTCTAACCATTTTTATTCGTGTACCTTCACAGCTGTGAGTATGGGGATATAATCTCTAAAGTTTTTTTTCGAAATGGCGAAGCCGTTTTTTGTTCTATTAATTTGTTGGCGTTTTTTGCTTCTTTTTTATTGTACTTAGTACGGGGGTCTTTCACGTGTGTGGTATGTCCACTGTCCACCCAATTTTGTTTACGAAGAAACGGAACATTAGAAATATCTATTTATGTTCCGGTCCCGTCCAACCTTTATCCCATGTTTATTATTTGATCGCAACACACTAGCGTGTGTTTAGATTTAGCGTATGTCTTCTCGATGGGATTCTGGACAGTAGCACACAGATGCTGTATTAATTGAGCAAAAAACGGTTTCGCCGTTTAGAAAAAAACATTAGAGCTCGTATCCCTATACTCACAGTCCTGAAGGTAGACGAATAAACACGGATTAGAGTTCACTCGAACGCAACGAACTATAATTTGGACTATAATTTGTGTTCATTTTGTGTATGCATTTTTATCTTTCAATTTTATAGCGTTTTGCTGTTTATGGCGTCTATTTTGTGTGTGTTTTAGGTTTACGTTTTGCGAATTGGAGTTCAAATTATAGTTCGTTGCGTTCGAGTGAACTCTAATCCGTTTTTATTTGTGTACCTTCAGGGCTGTGAGTATGGGGATACGAGCTCTAATGTTTTTTTTTCTAAACGGCGAAGCCGTTTTTTGCTTAGTTAATTTGTTGGCATTTTTCGCTTCCATTTTATATGTGTCCACTGTCCACCGATTTTTGTTTCTAAAAAACAGAACATTAGAAATGGATACTTATGTTTAGGTTCCGCCGAAGGTGTGTCCCATGATTATTATTTGATGGCAACACATTAGCTTATTTCTGGATTTAGCATGCGTCGTCTCGATGAGTAGTTGATTCGGGATTGTTTCAGTATCGTGGCAACAATAGCGGAAACAATTCAAATGGCTTCCCGAAGCCGGCATTGAAAAAGTAAATAAGTCGCACAGTCATGTCGGCCGCCCAATTTTGAGGCCGGCCTCAAAATTTAAGACTTGAAGATTTAAGGAAAAATCAAGACCATTTAATTTTGGTTCTCCACAACGAGCTAGCTAACTCAAACAACGATAATGTTAGTTTCCCGGCACCCAACCATTGTTGCATCTTGTTCGAGTGAGCTATAATCCGATATTGTGCGCCTCGCCTATTGTTACCCTATTGTTACATGTTGCAACATTGTAACATTTTGACATTGTTAGCCGCTCCGCCGCCTCCTCCTTCTGTCCAATTTTCTGAAATTCTCGTGCGCAAACGAACTCTAATAAGCACGGCTTGGTGGCGGTGCTAATAATGGAAAACAATAGCAGAAACAATTCAACTGGTTTCCCAAAGCCCGCATTGAAGAAGTCACACGGCCCAGGCCTCAAAATTAACGACTTCGCATCCTACGGTTTAAAACTTGAAAATTTAAGTAAAGACCAAGACTATTTTATTTTGGTTCTCCATAACGAGTTAACGTTTTCTCTGGCTGACTTCCTAGGGCTGACAATGGGTGCCTTCGAAAATTAACCTGGTTGGATCAAATAAAATGACTCTCGTTGCGTCTACACGTCACGAATTAGTATCATTTTTAACCCAAAACCTTTCACTAGAACGATTCGTCATCGTATCGAATCTCATATACGTGGTAGCAATAAAACTACACACATCATTATTTTGAACAGCAAGCAGGAGTTTATATACGTACTTGCTGTTAAGATACATTGAAGATTTAATTACTAAGATTTAATTACTAATTGCTGAAGCTTACTTACAGAATTATAACAGCGAACCTTCTTCCACCCTGCACAGAACGTAACATAAACTCATTCACATGACACAGTCAGTTAATGCAAATAAATGCTCCGCCCCCCCCCCCCCCCCTTGCTTCTATCTCGTTTTTGATTGGTCGACAGTCGATTCGTTTGCAGTGTAGCCCCCTGTTCCCCCAGTAACCCTCAGGAACCAAGCGACCATGGTTTGTTCGGTTGTTTAGTTTACTACCTGAAGAGTAATTTAAATGTACAGGCAACCGACTGAGTTACTTAGGTCAATTTTCAATGTTAACTGGATTGTTTTACTGCAGAGCTCTAACCAACATTGGTCATCAGACCTACTGGAACAAGATGCAACGAAAATGTCAGTTTTCCCGCGCCCAAGCATCGTAACACCTTGTTCAAGAGAACTGTAATTCGGTCTGGTGCATCTCGCCCATTGATGCCCTATTGCTACAAATATTGCAGCATTGCATTCTGGGGCTGCTCCGACGGCTCCTGTCCACTTTTTTTTTAATTCTCGTGCAACACGAACTCTGGTAAGCTCTGCCTGCCGGCTGTGCTAATTTCTCGCCACGCTGAAAATTGATTGATTTGTTTATTGAACTTATAAGGTCTACATACCTCTACGGTCACGCTATCCAACTTAACCTATTTTAACCTAAATCCGGAGGACAATTACAATTTCCAGCTACACCACGCCTACGCCTACACCACACAACAAGTCACCAAGCACAAAACGGGCCACAGAGAACACGAACGGCACCGTCACCCCCTTTAACCCACTGCCCACCTTTTATCGAAATCCCGGGTCGCTATACAAAACCCTGCTGTCTTGCATAGAGACCCAATCCGAAGAGCCGAGTGAGGCGCAACACCTAACACTGTCTGCAAAGGCTTACCCCTCCCATCCAGTGCCGATACGTCACCCAAAGAAGACAGTCAAGCAGAAAGTGCCGCATGGTTTCCTACCTTCCTCTACACGTACACAAGGGTGTATGCACCCAATCCAACCGGAAGAAGTGCGCCCTCAACTGCACATGACCAGTCCGCAGTCTAGACAGTAAGCCTGCATCACACCGGAAGAGGCCATTGAGAGGCCTGGGACACTATGTGCTGGGGTGTAGTCCATACAAAGTACGTCCTATACCATCAATTCATTAACAAAAACTTTAGCCTCCACCGGCCAGAAATCCCTAGGACCCAGGCCAAAGTACACTCTGAGTGCCCCGCCTTCCAAACCCCACTCGGCCAATGTCAGCCAGCTCCATACCATGGCAGCTGAAATGCCCCCGGACCCACCCAATAGAGATCACATATCCGTTTTCAGACAGGGTGCAAAGTTTCTACCCAATGTCAAACGCAAATGGGTAGGTGCACAGCAGGGCCCTGAAACAATGATGCAAGAACCCAAGCAATCCAGGCAATCTGTGGGAACATGGAACTCCAGAACTGGACATTGATACCGATGTCCAGGGCAGCCAAAATCACCACTAGCTTCCCAACAAAGGCTGACGAGAGGGAGTCCAATGTGAAGGAGTACTGTAACCAGAGACCTGGAATGCACACCCCAACCCCTCCCTTAAATCCATCCTGTAGTTAGGAAGCATCGCAATAAATCACCTCACTACCCTCAGTGACAGCACCCTCCTGCTCTGCACGAGCCACCACAGAACACAACACCCATGGTGCCTTGGGGTACACCATACTCGGTGTAGAAAAACCAGCCAGCCCACCATGCAACAGTAGCGACGCCCCCAAACCAAGAGCAGCCAGCAGATCCCCCTGCCATGAACCCTGCTATGACATGCAAGCAGAACCTGACCAGCTACTTCTTAGCCCGCAAAGACACTGGTGAGTCACTAGCCTCGATTTGCAATGCTAGGATAGGGGTCGACAGTAGATAACCAGTAACCACCAGAGACATTGATTTAGTGACACCGCATGCCCTGAACCTCCCTCTGAGAGACTGTTAATACTGGGAGATGGTATATCAGCACATGATCGCATGAACACCCTGTAAAAGAAGACGATCGTACATCAACTGGCATTGGTCTTGTTGTTGACACCGCATGCCCTGAACCGCCCTCTGAGAGATTGCCAATACTGGGAGATGGTATATCAGCACATGATCGCATGAACACCCTGTAAATGGAGACGATCGTACATCAGCTGGCAATGGTCTTGTTGTTGGCCAAGGACTTAAAGATATTGCCCCTCACCGTAACATTCTCCTTGACAGCCACCACATCCTGTGTTTCCCGGAGTTGCGGGTCCAGCCAAAAGCCCAAATAACGAACCTTTGCCTTAGTCCATGTTGCGAATCTTGCGCCTGAAGTTCCTTGTGGCCCCTTTCTCAATAAGCCTTAGTTTTACGTTTTGTACCTTTCTTGTTTGCCGACAGGAATTGTAAAAGGTATCCTGTCGTCAGTCGTTTGCAAAATAGTTGATTGTTTTCCGTTGTTGACGCCTCGGGTGTTTTGTTTTTACACGTGTATTTTTTAGGCGAAAAGCTTTGTTGCCTTGTCGTTAACGAGAATAAATTCCGTCGTTGATTCCAGCAACCGAGCTGGGCAAAATGTCTAATTTTCCTTAATTTCTTTCAATCAGATTTAATCATGCAATCCTAGTTAACTCAAGAATCTCGCCCAGTGGTTATGCAGTCAAAGATCATTCCTTTCGAGAACAACCCAGTTCCTGGGATGCCGAATCACCCCAGTCCCATCGTCCTTCCTGATCAGACGGTACTGTAGCCTAATACCTTTAAAGCCTAAGCAAGATAGGGTTCTCTTGGCCTAACCATAAACATCGTTAAAGTTGCTTGTCTATGCTCTCCCACAATGCTAATTTACGACAGTCCAAGCCCGACTACGATGTACCGATATTGACCCCTCCTGACGGAAAATCATTAATTCCTTCTTAGCACTAGACAGCTGAACGCCCCGCCGGGGGCCTGAGAATACAAGGCAACTGCTGCCTCCAGAGCCGCCAAGACGGTGTGCAAATCCCTGCCCGCAAGCCAGACGTCATCATCGTCCGCATAGCCGACCACATTTACCACCGCGATCACCTCGAGTAGCACATCATTGATCGTCACTGCGAACAGCACTGTGCTCAGGTAGCTGCCCTGCAGGAGGTCTCGACCTGTAGATCACACACCAGACCATACACCTCCCACTCTGGTAACACTGTGAATCCACACTATGAAGTCGCATTGTGAATACATTAGTACCTGAAGAAAAAAAATGTCCTGTTGCATTCAAGAAAACACATCCATAGCATTTTTTATTGTGATGTTTATTAATATTTTTGCAGAAGCTCACCTCAGATTTTTATTAATATTAACAAGGGCTTTGATTTTGACTTCATTTTTATTAATTGTGTACCTGTTTTTTTTTTACTGATGCAGAAAACCTTCAGCCTTAAATAACAATGAATTTTACCAATACGCGACTGTACATTTTCATACGTTTTCTCCTTGTGTAATATTATGATCACCATAGTCTGTTCTGTTAAAATGCCAGATAAATTAATTACACATCCTGAACAATACAAGGAAACTTATGAGTGTACAGAAATTTCATGACAGTTGTTTGGTCTCTGTCCTTGACTTGATTGTGAATTAACGGTTTCTGCCTTTAAAATTACAGTTACAATTTGTACTGCAGCTTCAACACAACCATGAGGCCTAATAAATTTACTTAACATTAACATCCCACGAACCTAGAAAAATTCTAGCTAGGAGTTAAAATACTTCACAGTAAGAGGAGAATTTTGGCAAGCCGTGTTCTGTTCCTTGTACATTTAAGGAATAGAAAATTTATCTTGTTGAGAATATATTCAAGGAATAGAAAATTTATATTGCTGAGAGCACATTTAAGAAATAGAAATTTTATATTGTGGAGTATATATTTAAGGAATAGAAAGTTTATCATGCTGTTTCAGAATCAACCCTATTATGTCTTCAGGTTTCCAAATTAAATATAAATTAAAAATATAGCAAAATTGCCGTGTCACCCAGCATCAAATATTGCATAAAAGACAAATATTTACATTTAAAAAGAAAACCCCACTCATATTCCCTTTCAAAGAAGACGAATACACGGGCAAAGCAGTGATCCCTGTCCTTCCACTTGTAAATCCAAGCGCGAAACATACGGTTCATCCAAATCTCAGTACCACGTGATTTCACGTTAAGTCTACTGTACTGGGGGTTGTTTAACATATACTACCTGACTTTTCTTTACTTGCAAACTTATTTAGATTAAGGGCATCAATATTATAAAATTATTCCTTAATATATTTATTGTCAGGTACTAAGTGGTTATTTACTGGGGACTGATGTGTTAAAATAACCAAGGATTCAAGATTGAATTTGGCACTAGTGCCTTTTTCAGTAAACAAAATGTGTACTTTACCTAGTGCTGGGGTGTGCCCTGTTATTATTGATTACCTTTCTTATTATTGATTTCCTTAAATTAAGTAAGTTTGCAAGAAAAGAAAAGTCACATAATATGTGGAAAACAACCTGCAGTATAGTAAACTTGACGTGAAACTCACGTGGTACTGAAATTTGCATGACCCGTGTCTTATGCACTTGGATTTCCAAGGGGAAGGACGGGGATCACTGCTTTGCCCGTGTATTCGGCTTTTTTGAAAAGGAATACGAGTGAGGTTTTCTTTTTAATTGGAAGTATTTTTATTTTATCCAATCTTAGATGCTGGGTGAGACGGCAGTTTTGTCACGTTTTTAATTTAATGGAAACCTGAAGACGGAAAAGGGTTGAATCCGAAACATCGTTTTGTTTTATTTGTGCACTTTTAGGCTTTTTTTTTTAAATATTATAACACTCTGGTGCTTCTTATTTGTAAGTATATTCAAGAAATAGAAAATTTATTTTGCTGAGCATATATTTAAGAAATAGAAAATTGATTTTGGTGACAGTATTTTTAAGGAATAGAGAATTAATTTTTGCTGAGTATATATTTAAGGAATAGAAAATTTATCTTGCTGATAGTATATTTAAGGCATAGAGAATTCATCTTTCTGAGAGTGTATTTAAGGAATAGAAAATTTCTCTTGCTGAGAGTATATTTAGAATAGAAAATTTCTCTTGCTGAGTGTATATTTAAGGCATAGCAAATTTCTCTTGCTGACATTATCTTTAAGGAATAGAGAATTAATATTGCTAAGAGTGAATTTAAGGAATAGAAAATTTATCTTGATGAAAATATATTTAAGGAATAGAAAATTTATCTAGCTGATAGTATATTTAAGGAATACAGCATTAATCTTTTTGAGAGTGTATTTAAAGAATAGGAAATTTATCTTGCTGGGATCATAT
>JAHWFP010034448.1:0-10402 GCA_023313725.1 Lithobius niger | reverse complement strand
TCACCATCTTGGTGGTGTTCATCGCTATTTCCATCTTCCAGAAAATTTAACGAGTCAATTGGGCGATGATTCTGGCCTCTGGTCCGTTTTTTTTTTTATATTTTTGTAGGAAGTATAGAGTTATGACAAGCTCTATATTTGGGTTTGTTTAATATCTCTGTACCCTTAACCAGGATCAGTGCACTGTGATTGAGGTTGGAGCTAGTGATCTAGTTGTCGATATGCCATAAAGCCTCACCCTTCCCCCTCCCCCTTACGTACACTGTTTCATCCTATTTCGGAACTTGGATAGGTTACTTATGTCCTTATTCACGTTTAGTTTAGCAGACTGACCAGTATAACCTCCTTTAAAGGCTTGATTCAGTCTTGAATCAGGCTTTTCAATCTTGATTCTGCTTTTTGCAGTAATTTTAAAAGCCTCCTATAGGTGCTAGGTGTAAAAATACACTACATTTTGCTTCTTAAAAAACGATTACTGCTAGATGCGAAAAGAGGCAGTAAAAAAATACCATTTTTTTACAGCACAAACTCACATATGCGTGCTCAGACATATCCACACAACACAGGCATTCGTTGTTAAGCTAATCGCAATTACAAATCTCGCATTTTTTTTTACATTCGGTAACGTTCTGTCGACTTCGTTAACTTGGGAGAAATAAAACTGAATTTTAGTGTCACTGGAATTATGGCGTGTGCGGCAATGATTCCCATTGGGACACTTGTAGGACCAGTGCGCGAGCAATTCGCTCACTTGTGACGTTTATAGTATTCTGGGTGGCTGTAGGGAATTTTATTGTTGCTGAATGGATGTCCAACTGCAACTCTTAAAGATGAAAGGGTATGTGTTCTATATATTAACTTGAATGGGTGTTGTCAGTTAGGAAATAAATAGTGACGAAAAATGCCCAAATTGTGTTCAACTGGTTTTTTTATTTTGTTTACAGTGAACGGCGGTCGTCTTTCTTTCTGTCCGCTTCGCAAGGTTCATGGCTGTGTGTGTGTAATATTAAACTAAGCCATATATCCTTCGTTTCGCTCGCTCCATTGGCGTCGATCCACGTTTTTTGTAGTTTCTTTAATTCCAAGAGCATCAAAAAATCGATGCAGTATGGTGCAAAATATGTCGTCCTTTATAAGTTTTTTTTTTTTTTGGCAAGCAAGTTATTTTCTACATTCGTACTCTGAACTGCAATTTAAAAGTTCATAACATGTGTCAACAACCCCTGGCCAGAAAACAAAGCGAATTTTAAATTCCTACTGATTTTGAGATCCATATTATACGTCGTGTTTCTGTTACTTCGTACTGATACAAAACCTGACGTCGTAGATTTATCAGGCAAAATTTACTTTGGAAGGTCAAAGTTGGTTCAGGCATAACAAACGTCATGAGGATCAAAAAGACTTTGACGTTATCTTTGCATGTTTTTTCACGTATTTGAGGATCATAAAATCAAGTTACAGCAGCAAAAGTAGGCCTAACGGAAGTGCAATTTAACTATCTTTCGTTTGGTCCTACTCCCATCTTTGTAGGTGCCTTGGTTTAAGAGGAGTAGAGGTACGCGCGCGCAAACACGCACACAAATCATATGTTTTTAATGATGTATAAATAGATGTAGGTTCATGTGTGTGTATTATTTAACGATGATGTCGAAAATAACAATCTTAGAACACATCTGATCAACAATGAAATTTAGTAATTTTCGTTATTATCTTTGATTAGGCTAAATATATAGTACAAGTCTGCCCGGGAAAGGGAAGATACCGTGGAGCCAGGTGGGGGTGGTGGTGACAATGCCCATCATTTCTAAGTTAATGTTGTTCCATTGTGTTCTAACATTGTTATTTGGACAGCATCGTACAGTCCATCCGGGCGGTTATAGGGTTTTGCAGGGCGACAGGCCGGTTCGTGTGCTGATGGGTCCGGGCTGCTATTGAAGAGTGGCGGCTGTGTTGGTACCTGCTGCTATCTCCTACTCACTCTGATGGAGGTTGACTGGTGTCTTTGGTTGGTTGGGTAACTACTGAGCCTTTGTGTAGCTGTAATCGTTGGTTGGTGTACAGTTGGTGTTGGCCGGTGTTGGTTCGGTTGTTATGTTTACGGTTTAGGATTAAGTTTAGAGTTGAGTGTATGACTAAGGTCCTTAGACTCACGTAAATAAAAATTCAAATTCAAATTCGTATGACTATACCAATTACCAATGATTATATATTACAAGATTGACACAGATTGTCCGTGAATGGGAGGTGTGCTGGTGCCTGTTGGGTGTTGGTGTAGACAATACCTAACATTGTGTTCATTGGTGTTCCATCGTGTTTCAACATTGTTATTTTGGCCAACAACATTGAACAACACACTGGGGTCACATTGTTAATACACCATTTCAGAATTCTGTGTATATGAAGAATGAAGTAACACACTATGTAAATTTAGGAATTAGGGGTTTTATGAAAGAACCTAAATAGAGAGACCCATCTACCTCATACTACACAAACACTAGAAACTAAAACTGATGCCTATGAACATACTATATAAAGAACAGTTTGCCGGCCCACAGCAAGGCCGGCTAAAAATAGTTTTTTTTTTGCTGTAAAAGTGCATTACCTGTCAATTTTAGCATTGTTGTCTCAATGATGCTGCCTGGTGCTTAAGACTTGAATAGCGGTCTAGCTGACCCTACCACGCATGCGCGGCCCTCCCCATAAAGGATGCATGCTTGGGAAGCTCGCCATCTCTTTGTCTCTCAATTGTGTCAAAAGGTGACTCGAGAGGAAAGGCAGGGTGGGCCTAAGGTAATGCATTTTTACAGCAAAAGAAACCATGTTTAGCCGGCCTGGCTGGGGGCCGGCAAAATGTTCTTTCTTTATGCTGTGAAAAGTGCAGTACCTGTCAATTTTAGCATTGACAGGCCGACCTCGTCAAATTAGGTGGCGGGCACCTTTTAACTGAGTCCCTGGGGTGCTGAGGCTGCTGTCTCCCTGGTTTTTTTTCCCAAATTAATTTTTGGTTAATTTCGGATGAGAAATCGTGTGAGAATTAACAATGTTGTATTTACCTTTTGATGGGAGAGTGATGTGTCTTTGATTTGGTTTAGGGTTTCCTTCTTCACGGCCTCGGGTGAACTGCAGAATGGGTTGAAGTAAATGAGGCTGCAGGTAGTTTGTTTTGGAATGTTTATACCAGAATGGGTTAGGTTGATAAGGCGTGGGGAGACTTATGGGCTGGTTTTCTTGGGTCTGACCAAAATGGTTGATGATAGATTTCCTTCTCTTTCCCTCTATATTTTTTTTATATTTTTTTTTGCAGAGGGTTTCTGTGAATAAGGGTTAGTTAAAGTGGCCGAAAGAATCTAAGATTCGGTTTGGGGATAAATCGATGTAAAGGGATTGAAGAGCCGAGGTAATTGCAAGACTATAAGGGTTATATGTTTACTATTTTTTTTCGGAAGGTTAGAAAGGGTGGAATGGGTTATTGGGAAGAGGGGTTGCGGAGGCGGTAGTGGTACCCTTTGGCCTTCTTCCGGCATGGACAGCAAGGAATCTCATGGGTAGGATCTGTAGAAAGTGGCGATAGTTCAGGGTGTAGAGGCACAAAACTAGTGTCGTCAAATTGCCACAGTGAGAACGATCTGAGGTTGTGATCACGGGCCGTCGAAGAAATGCTCTTCCATGCGTGAAGGATTTCTCTCTGTTGTATGTCTTGGTTCATGTCCCCAGGATTTGTTGGAGGATCCATGTCATCGAATGGTGGTTCCACCCATGTTAGTGGCTTAGAGGGAAGGACCGTAGGGCTGATGCGAGGGTCTGTAGGTTGAATCATACTCGGGTGACGGAAGGAACCAGGCGTTTTGTAAGTCGGTTTCCATGATTGTCAGTTGATAGTCGTGGTAAGGACCAGCATAGGAAAGATTCGGGTTTGGAGAGACCTTGGTGTGGTGGAGGAGGAGAGGATGTTCTCTTTTTCTTTAGGGCTTGTTGGAGAGTCAACGAGGTTATTTGCATCGAGGATCGTTGTTGGCGGCCCGTAAATTATCAATTTCCACTTTAAGGTCTTTAATATGTTTTTGTTGTGAGGAGATGCGCTTTTGCCAAGAGCGAAGAATGGGTTTTGAACGCAAGCAATTAATGTTTAGCTGAATTTTTGAAGATTCTTTTAGTTTGAGTTTATGCTTGATTATCCTGAAAATCTCCTTCTGATTTATCTTGGAGGGTTCGTCCGATTCGGAGGTGAATAGTGGGTATTCTGGGATTGAATCTTGTGGTATATCCAAATGGGAGGGAAGTGTAGGGACTCCAGTTTCAGAGGTGGATGAGGATCGAGTGGAGCGAGGTGAGTCAAACCTTGGAGATGGTATGATTGGGTCATCTTTGTTTGGTGAGCGCGGAGTAGCAGGGATAATGTTCATTAGAAGCGTCGAGGATGTCCGGCTCTTGTGGGCAGGACGGGTTGTCGGTGATCACGGATGGGAACGGGTCTTCTTGATCCTCAGTAGCTTCAGTTGGGGGGTTTTCTTGAGAGTCTTGGGTTGTCACTACTGGGGAGTCCATAGAGATGGGTGAAGTTACCCAGGATTGCTGTGACATCGGTGTTGCTGATGCCGAGGAGGGTATAGAGTGGTTTGGTGTTGTTGGGTGCACGACAGTAGTGGTCGAGGAACGGGGTTTCTTTGGAGAAGGAGGCTTGAAATGAGTCTTGGAATTGGTCCGATTTGACCTTTGTTGTTTGCGTATTGAAGAGAAATGTTGCAATGCGGAATTTATTTTCCAGTCTTCGTATGATATCTTGACACAAATGGGGCAAGGGTTGTGGTAGAACTTACATAGTCTGTATTCTTGGCACACAGAAGTGTGAGGGTCCTTTCGGTTGGGGTTCCGTAATCCTGGGCAATTACATGATCCTGGATCCAGGATCAGGGGAAGTTTGCCTCCGTAGGGGTATTTGAGTGCAGGGAGGACAGGTTTGAGAGTTTTCGCCATCTTTTAGAGAGGTAGAGCCGTGGAAAAACCCTGGAGCCGTCGAGTGCTAAGTAGCGTCAGAAAATTGCACAAAGCGGTGCGGAAAGGCAGGAACGGAGGAGAGCCTCGTTCTGGTGAGCAGTGGAGCGTGACGTCACAGGAGACTGGGGGAACGGTAGCGTGCGACACTCGCAGAGATCCGTGGAGTAAGGCTGTCAGACGCAATGTGTCTCGCGGTGTTTTGAGGAGGCCGGCGGCTTTCTGGGGATGGGTTGGTCCGCTGGTGTGTCTCGCGTCTGTGAATGAGTGGACGACTTGGCTTCTTGGATAGTTCTACGTGGACGTGAAAGAGTTGCCCAGAGGAAAGTGAGATTCGGGTGTCTTGGCAAGTACACCGGTTTGGGGACGGGAAGTGAGGGGGCTTCGTGGCGGGGAATGGCGACTGAACATGTCGCGACACGCAAGGGTCGATCGGTACGGAAGAGTGCTTGGCCGATGGATGAAAGTTGTGCGACACACGGCTGCGGCTTTCATGGCTCGTCGTGGGTGTGTTTCAGTTCCGTGTGTTAGCGTGTCATACAGGTGAGGTGGACGACGGGGAGGTGTCTGCATCTTGTCGGTGCAGCGACAGAAGGAGGGTAAAATTCGGGTGTCTTGGCAGGTACGCCGATTTTGATGACAGGAAGAGGGAGCTTCAAGGCGGAAGATGACGACCGAGCGTGTCGTGACACGTTGGGGTCGATTGGAACGGAAAAGAGCTTGGCCGATGTGCGACATACGACAGTGGCTTTTATGGCTAGTCGAGGGTGTGACTCAATTTGGAGCATTAGCGTGTCGTTCAGGTGAGGAGACGGAGTCAACGAAGATGCGTGTTATGTCATCAGTGATGCTGCGTTCCCTGCGAGACAATTTGATAAAATGCCGAGTAACGGATTGTTGATCGGCAGGACTGCATGAGAAGAGGCTTGGCAGAGCTTTTAATTGTTCTTCTGAAACAGTGTCTGGTGTGTCTTACATCACCTGCCGGGGCCGACAGGGAATTTGAAGGTGGGGTGGAGGTGACCGTCTTGGAGCGGGGAGTCGACAGTATTGAAGGTGGAATGTGCATCCTGAACTGTCCTGGAGGAAGGAGCAGCATCTGCGGTTGGGACGGTAACTGTCAGGGCGGCATCTAACGTTGTGGATGAGTGACACGGCAATCCAAAAGCCTGGAGGCAAGGAGAAGAAATGAAGACGGTAGGGCAAGTCCAAAGAAGACAACCCCTGCTTAATGTTACGGGGTAAGAGTGTCGTAAAGCGTGAGATGATGAATGATGGGTGAAAACGGAATAAGTGTAGGTGAGCCCAAGCTGATGGAAGAGAGTCGTACGTCGTACAGGTAAGGCTTGCGTGGTGTAATCTTGGGAAATATTCGGTGTGTCTTACACTTCCTGGTAGGGCCCAGAGCTGAGGGAGTCCATTGGTTTGAAGGTGCAGGATCGCCATTGTAGGAGGCATGAAAGATGCGAGCAACGATGGCACGGAGTTGTCGTAATGGAAGGGCGGGCAACATTCGGGTAGGAACAGTGACCGACCGGGTAGCATACACGGACGGTGACTTGAAATCTGCGGCCTGGTCTACTTGACATATGGATGGGGAGAGTGATGGAAGACACTAGTGTCTGACAGCGAAGCGGCGGGGCTGAAGAGGACGGGAAGAGACCGTTGTGGGCCCAAATGGGGTGAGTCTGTCCGGGGCTCGGAGTTCCGTGGAAGTATCAGATGTGTCGTCCATCGTTGGCTGGAACCAGACGGGCGGAGTTTCGGTCATGGGTTTGGCTTGATCTGGTGCCAGGTGTGTCGTGCATCAACTGCCGAGATCGTAAGGTGGAGAGAAGCGTCGTGCAGCGATCACTTGTGGCGGGAGGCGGATGTCGCAGTTGCCAACTTGCACGTCTCGGCAGGACCGGGTGCGCAGTGGTCGTTGTGGACGGGCGGAGGGTGCAGCATCCCGGGAATGCCTAATGACAGCATAGGCACAGTGAGGCATCTTCAGTCGAGGTGAGCAACACGTAGGGGAATCGGTTTTTTGAGTCGTCGTGCCAAGAACTCGACGATCATCTTGGCAAGGCCGGCCAGACGAGTAGGGAAGGTGGATTCTGGAACCGTAGACCGACGCAGACTCGTCGATGTACGGAACCTGCGTGGAAGGCCTAGCCGGGCGGACAGAGGGAAGACGGGCAGGAACAGGACGAATCCAGGGAGTAGCGAGCTGTCGTGGGTCGACAGCTTGAGACAAAGAAATGACGAGCTTCCCAAGCACGCACCCTTTATAGGGACGGCCGCACATGCGCGGTAGGGTAAGCTAGGCCGCTATTCAAGTCTCAAGCACCAGTCAGCATCATTGAGACAACAATGCTAAAATTGACAGGTACTGCACTTTTTGCAGCGTAAAGAAATCATAATCATAATCTAAAACACAACAGAGCCTACGAAACAGCTATTTTCGTTTCTTTGGTGAAAAGCCTAAGTGACAAATGATTAACACAGTGTAATAAGACAGTGCAACACTAGCAATGAAAGGAAAGCAGGATATAAAAGGAAGGGCACGTCAACACTTTGGTTATTTGCACCCAAATCTAACCTCATTTTGGCCAACAAAACAATACACAGCTTAGAAGCTACATACATATAACTACAGAAAAACGTAGCAAAAAGTGACAGCACAAACGAAACATATTTGGCTAAAGAGACAAAGAAAACAAATACAGAAGATGTGACTAAAGAGTCACAGGAAATTCGTATAAGATGAGGCTAAAGAACCACAGGGGAAAAAAACAGAAGATGTGGCTAAAGAGCCAAAGAGATCGAATGATCTCCACTGAAAGCCTCTATGTCCTGGCTAGCATTCCACCTTGTTCCATCCTTGCAAAGGAGAGGTTCGCTCATGTTAACCGTTTTACCTTCCCTGAGTATGAACACAAGATACATCCTCGATACTTGAGACAGCCTTCTTTCCATACTTCTCCGTTCTTCGACACCTTCGGTGAAGATGACCAAGGTTCTTGCTCGACATGATGGCTCAACTTGCAGTGCTTTTGTTGTTTTGAGACGCAATGAGCATGTTTTTGCTGCCCAATGCTGACGTTGTGATACTGTAGTTCCGTCTTTCTGGCAGAGGTCTACACACTTATCATGTCCTTCAGGCACGGCCTTTATTACCTGAGTCAGGAGACTATAGCATCGCCTTCCATGCTGATTCTACTACCATGATCCAGGATATTTTGGTTTCCTCCATCTTGGTCTCCATTGAGAGCCCTGCACTTTGTCCGGGTGGACATTCCACCTTGTTTCATTCTTGCACAGGAGAGGTTCGCTCAGTGTTAGCCGTTTTACCTCCCCTGAGTATGAACGCAAGATACATCCTCGACACTTGAATGAAACAGCTTTTTCTCAAGACTTCTCCATTCTTCGGCTCTTGCTCTTTCTGTGTACAGACGGTTCTCGACCTAATGGCTCAACAGGCAGTGCTTTTGTTGCCTTGAGACGCATGTTTTTACCGTCCAATGCAGACGTTGTAACACTAGTTCCGTCTTTCAGGCAAAGGGCAACTCACATATCATGACCCCTCAGGCACTGCTTTGATTACCCGAGTGAGGAGACTAGCATCCATTATGATGATGCTATTACTGTGATTCAGACTATTTTGGGCTCCCCCACCGATACCACTCTGGTATGCATGGCCCGGACCCTCTTAAGCGACTTAAACCATAGAGACACACGCAGATTGAAATGCATGAAAGGTCATGGTGGCCACAGAGAGAACAGGATCGCCAACCCCAAGGTGGCAACCTCACAGCTTTTGAAACCTATCGTGACTTGCCAATATGATTGATCCCTGTTTTTTTCTTCTCTGTGCTGATGAAGAGTGATATCCTGTCATCCTGCTGGCAGACTCGCTGGTCAACCTCCACGAAGGGCAGGACGACCTTCGATTTTATTCCAATTGTTTGTGTCCTTTTTTCCTTCTAATTCTGAGCAAATGTTGACTAATCAAGTGAATTTCTACCAATACCTCTGCAACATTGAGAAAAACTGGAATGATGCCTGCATCTGTGTGGAATGTAACGATGATGCCGTACATATTTGTAAAGATTGTGAACTGCCCTTTCGTGCTGCTGGTAGGGCAACCCTTCTTCGAAAGGCTATTTCTGGCTAGTTTACCTGGGGTAGACTTGCACTTTGCCATACTAACTTTAGGGAATTTATCAATCTGTGCGCGGTAATTGTTGAACAAAAAAAAAAAAAAGACTCAAATCGCTGGAAATAATATTAAGGAAAATTGGAAGTTAGCCAACAGCGAAAATCATACACTAGAAATAACGTAGTTCAGTAAGCCATATTTATACAATTACGTTTCGTCGGAGTGGCATGACCCGGATTCGAACCGGCTACTCAGTACTCCCCCAACGGTCACGGTTGTGACCTTAATAACGGGTTCAGTGAGTTATCTTTATGCCAGTGGAGGATGTGGCCATAGCGGTTAAGGCGTTATGCAAGTGATTTGGGGGCAAACTGGGTAGCCGGTTCGAATCCGGGTCATGCCACTCCAACGAAACGTAAGTGCATAAAGGTGGCTTACTGAACTACGTTATTTCTAGTGTATGATTTTCGCTGTTGGCTAATTTCCAATTTTCCTTAATTGTTGAAGACACATGAACACTTTTTAAGTGGAACTTGAATTTTGTTGGTTTTGGGGGGGTACCCACTGAGGTTCACTGGCTTAGTCGTCACTGCCGCTGGTGGGCCGCTGTCTTGTGGTGACGGTGCCTTTATTTTCAGTTTGAGTTTTTTAGTTTCTTGCGTTACTGAATGATGCAGACTTTGTGCCGTGAAACTTTCTGCGTGTCTGTTTTTTTTTTTTAATGTTTTGGTATGCTCCATGTAGTAGACTCCGTGGGGGATCGTTTGTGTGCTTTTATGGAGTTTTGTTGTTTTTCTTGATCTTCCTTGTTTGCTTGTTCTGCTTGTTTTTGCCCCATGGGGGTGCACGGGCACAATGCCCCTAGGACGGATGTGTGTCGAAACCAATTCCAGTCTAGCTGGTTTCTCAAAATTATTTAAGTCAGTGTAACTGAAGTATATAAATTTAAAATTTTGCATAAACGTATAGAAAACATTTAAATCCGACAAGTTATATACGTTGTTGTGTAACACACTGCTCCGTTTTTAGGCTCCACCACACGAACAGTTCTCTTGATCCGAATTGAGCCAACCGACCGGTTTACGGGCCGCACTTCGGCTGTGCTCGTTCTGATTTGGCTTTGTCTGGTGGATTCGCCCACTAGACCGGCCTTACATGCTACGAACGATTGCTATGCCAGTTGCTACATTTCTACATTTTTTAATGCTCGTTTTGCTTGGGCTTTGTCTGGTGGATTCGCCCACTGGACCGACCTTACATGCTACG
>JAHWFP010034445.1:0-10555 GCA_023313725.1 Lithobius niger | reverse complement strand
TTTTTTTTGGTCACTGCATCTCAAATAAAATTAATTTTTCGCAAATAGTGCCTGGCCCGTGAACAACCACCGTTGACAGCTAAATCTATGGCAAACCAATAATCTGTGTGTACCGGAATTGGATACATTAATTTAATGGGGCTTAATTCTGAAATCGGACCACGAATAGATATGTTCCTTCAGGACATCCAATATCGCCATTTTTTGTCCTTACAACTAGCGTGAGGAACTAGTGGCTGCGTTTTACTCGACCCACTGAACGGTAAAGCACCTAAACAAATTAAGAAGCCTGTTACACCTTTGCTTCGAGAAAGAGAATCCCGCAATGCATTACAATAAGCTGCTTGCAAAGTCCCAATGTTGTTAGGATTAGCCTATAACGGATTTTTCGATTCTGTGTCCCCTTTAGATAGTGCCAGATCCGCTTCACAGCCCACTAGATGTGCATGATGTGGATTTGCCGATTTTCTTTCTAACTGCAATAGTTGATATCTGGTCGAGCATGAATATGCAGGAACAGCAGGGGTCCTAACATCTCCTGGTAACTAATCATATTAACAGCCTCCGAATCCCAACAATCTCCTAATACCTTTAATTTAGTGGATAATGTTTTGGCCGGATTGGCATCTCGCAAACCGAAATATTAAAACTTGGTCTGTATATATTTAGAGTTGCTCAACGCAATAAAGTCACTGGTGTTGTAAGTCTCGCACCCAATGTGTTTTTAGCTGACATTATGTTGTCTAGATTACAGGCGGTTTTGATATCAAATCTCCACACCCGTATGGCTAGTCTACTATGCTCAAGTAATGTCATGGCCTTTCTCACAACCGTTGGAAATGAGTGATCGATTAACGGATTAGTCTGGGAAGTACATGACAAAGAAAACATATGTTTGATACCATGAATAGATAAGTAACTTTCAAATTGATGGGATCTCCACACAGATTCATTATCCATATGAAGTGTTACTAGTTTGTAGTTAGTCTCGTTTTGCCATTGTAAGATGAAGGTTTGGAGTGAATCAAGAAGTTTTGACTTCAGTAACAGGAAGAAAAATCGCTGGAAAAAATCATCGATTATCATGAATAAGTATCTTGCATAGCCACTGGTAGATTTCGAGATAGGTCCTATTAGGTCCACGTGTGAAATTTGCGTTCTCATGATGGTATGCGAAGGATATGGCCAAGACATTGACGCCAAAGGTTCGAGTGTCAAGTCATTAGGGAGATTCTTGTACAAGTTATGAGCAGGATGAAACTTGGCCATAGTCGGATCCTCGTCTTTATCCTCTTCTTTCATTTTTGTAACATTGGAGAGAACTGGAGTAATGGTATCTGGTGTTGGTAAAATAACAGTGCCATCTAACTATGCACGTCATTGGCTAAGGGAAGGCCATCCGCCAATTAAAGTCCATCCTTTTGAACGTGATCTGATGGCTCCCTTGTATAATCATATTGCCCTTGCTGTAAAGATGTGGTGTTAAGACAAGCTTTGCGTCTCCAGACACAGTATGAGAGTAAGTGTTTTGATCTGAATGATGCTCAGTTTCGTAGTCATAATGCTTTGGAAGCCATCGTTGGAAGCCAAGTTGATTTTAGTCTAAACAGTTTGTGGATCATGTAGCCAATCCCCACGACAGTTTATGTGGCTTGTCACCCCGCTATCCAGGGTACAATGATCAAAGGCAGGCAGAAAGGGATGATAGAATGTTCCATAGGCATTGCTCAACTAGGTCCAACATGGGAACTGGTTCTGCGTAAAGAGTGACTATCCCATTTTCCATTTTTATTTAATTCCACTAAGTACATAGAGGATGACATCACTGTCAATGATGTTCCTGCCAGCATTGATTTATAAATGCCTAATGCCTTTAATCCTGGTAAAATATTCGCTCATAATTTCTTGATGACCTAGAACGATGTTATGAAGCTGGTCTGGGTATTTTCCTTGAATTTCCGAGTATGCTACGTTGAACCTCGAATTTAAGTGGTCTCAACTTGTTTTGCAACCGTTTCAGTGAGGTAATTGATTAAATGATTGTCTGCGAGACATTCCGTAAGAAAATTGAGTGGAAAGGCATTGCTAGGCTTCCATACATCCCATTCATGGCTTCAGCTGGGAAAGCGTCAAATTTTCTACAATACATCCCATCCGTCAGCAGCTGGGGCCACCTGTACTAGCCGTTGTAATGTCCTTCTTGGCGCAAGTGGTCTCCCATTTTTGCGCGTCAAAGCAAATACTCTTACCATCAAAGAGGCATATAGGATATGTCGGATGAATGCATGATGGAGTTATATATTACACTAGCATCGTACCCGGCTTCGCCCGGGGTTTTCTTTTGCCTGTGGTTGGGTTTGGCCCGTGCTTGTTTCCCAGTTTTCGGTCGGTGTTGCGTGAACATTAACTGCGACTGGCTATTTTTCTTCGTGTAAGTTTCCCTTTTCCTCCCATCTTCTCCCACCCCTTTCATCCCACCATCTCCCTGCCCTCACCCCCCCCCTCTCCCCCCCCCCCCTTCCTATCCTGTTACCCACAGACACACTGCCCCACTCCCTGTTTATCGCTTTGGCTTGTGACGTCATTTATCGCTGTTGCCTGAACGTTGACTGAGCTTGGTTGTTGTTTGGGATGTTGTTGTTCAGTTAACGGATAATCATATGCATATTGATCAAAGACGCAATGCCCCCCACACGGGCATTTGCCATTCAGGCCCTCCTCCTCACTCTAAATTTATCGCTTTGGCTTGCGCAATCCGTACCGTGTGAAAAATAACTATCCTTCGTGCGTGACGTCATTTAAGACATGCCTCTGCGATGACCGCGCAGAGCAAATTGTTATTCGAGGCAACAATGTGCCAAATTCAACTTCTTTTCAAGGCAACAACGTCCTAGTTTCACCTTCAAGCCAAAGAATTGACACACTCGCCCGTTTTCATTGTAGGGGTTCTCCTTCCGGTGGTCGTCGTTGCTTCATTTCTGCTGTGAGACTTTGGTTTATAATCTAAAATTTCTCAGAAATATCGAGAGGGATATATAAAATCGAAGAGAGTGTGTGCAAAAAAATACGTCAGTTTTCAGATTAAAAAGTTAAGTGGTTCCGCGTTTGTCTTTATATACTTTGAGGATCAAGATCGATATTGCCATTTTCGACTAAATGTTGTCTTAGCTTGCCATGTCCGTCTTCCAAGTCGCCCTGTACCGTCAGCGCTGCTACCAAATATTGAAGAACGCCAGGGTCGAGACAGGATCTTGGGACTGTAACTCGGCAAACATAGCATACTCCTCGTTCTTTATTTGCATCAAGAACCGACTGTAGTCTGAAAGACGTTACCACGATATACCTTAAGAACTGAATAAACTCCAGCCATTGCAAACTTAGTCCAGTACTACAGCATGCACCGACCAACAAACTCAGTTTTTTGTTTTGTTTTGGCTTTAGGGAGCATGAGCCCTAACTGGGTTATCTGCCCCGAGACATATGTCAGTTGTATCTACTACAATACTATCTTCAACCAACAACTAGTGTAAAAATTATTTTGAAAGAGTTATAATGCATAAGTCTGTTTGTATGGGCTTGGTTACACAATGGACGATATACACAAAGGTTATCACCAACCCTGCAGTCCAAACATTTTGATGGAAAACGGACATGTGCAAATACGCAATAAAAATTAAATATAACAGCAAAAAAGACAAAGGGTCTTCGGAGGGAGAGGTTGGATGAATTCCGCCAGATGAAGGCTGGATAAATCAGCATCAGTGCATTTAGTTTACACGTTCTAAATAGCCGTAGTTTGTAACTGTATTTGCAATTTCGTCATCTCGCTCAAGAAGCGAACGCACGAAAGCTGAATTGCTTGTCGGTGGCTTTCTTCCACCCAGTTCTTGAGGTAGAATAGTAGCAGGAATGCGTTCGTGCAGAGATTCTCGATTTTCACCGTGGAAATACACCTGCGAAATAAAAACAGTAAATACATATAACGTGTACATAAATATAAACTGGATTAGCCGTAAAAAGTGATGCGTTCATCCGCCATCATTATTAATAAAATAAACCCACATTTTTGGCACAATTATTGAAGGTTTTTGCGTCATTTCTGGGTCTGGGTGTACTAATGAAATATTGCAAACGTGATAGACGACCAAACACCGGGAGAGGCTATGACCGGGAGACAAACACGGAGATTAACTTGCAGTAGGGGGCGGGGGGAGGGGGGGGGGGGAGGAGGAGAAGAGGAGGGGCGAGTAAAATTGGAGTGTCAGTCTACTAATGAATTAAATATTGCATACACGATTTACTTTCGTAAGAAGACCAAACATCACGGGAGGCTAACACCGGAGACTCAATCTACCGTGCAGCATGCACGGGTCCTGCTAGTTAGTTATTAATAAAATAAACCCACATTTTCGGCACAAGTATTGAGGCTAAAAGGCTAAAGATACCTTTCAAACTTAATGCCAAAAAAAAAAACAATGTTTAACGTTAACCATATTCCAAGCTTCAAATTCGGAATTACTGGTCCTAAAATATGGAAAATAAGGTGGAAATGTCCTGGAATTTGGTTTAGATGAGGACGTATGCAGCGGCACATCAAAGACAAAATATTGCGGGGTTGTGAGGCTGACATTTCTGAATGGTACCCCATTACCTTCCGAAAATGTTGAGTACCAGGCTTTTTGAGGCTTGGTTTATCCACCAAGCTTCTATAGGATGCTAGCTACCGAGGTCGGCACCGTATTCCTCCTCATCATCGGATGGTCTCTATTACCAATATATTTACTCTGCACATGCGCTTACTTCGGCTGTTGCGGTCATTTGCTAACTTGATGAGGTAGCCCCTGTGACGTCACGTATTTGTGAGCTTTGAAACCAACACGGCTGCCGTTCGCAATCCGACGAATCGACACGACACTGGACTAACAAACTAGTGAATACTGATTGTGGAACATAAACCGGACCACTCCGAACGTAAAAATTGTATTCGAATGTATTAAAGGCGCCTTTTCATTTTTTCAACTCCTAGAAGATGCTGCACCGTAGAGTCTTTGAGCAATGTAAAGAAAATAGCGGTAAAATTTAAAAAAGTAACTACACTTAACCATACAAAACCAAACTTCATAGATCACAGTTGTGTTTTTGTTATTTTCTACCACCCAAAACCAAAACTGGTATATACGACACCGCCAAGTTTCCAAAAAGGGGTGGCCTTTGAAAGATCATTCAACCAGGGAAAGGCTGCCAAGGTTAATCCTATTAGCCAAGTTAATCGAACCTACTTAATAGTTCGAAAGTTAAATGAAAACTAGAACATTGCTACTGATTTTAAACATGCAATGAAGCTGGAATTACTCACTCAATCACAATTAATCTAATCTACTTGTCTGATCGTCTACTTGGCGTCATCACACTAGCATGTGTCTAGCGTAACTCGGCACATATTACTAAGACATAATTCTTTGAAAAAAATTATTTTTTTTCCAACTTGGTTGGACCCTGTGCTCACGTCTGCATTTTGTTTCCAACTCTTCTTGCAATGAAAGACTCACATGTCTCTTAGTAGAATTGTTGTTTTTGTGAGCCGGTGATTTGCAGCAACAATGTATTCTGACAATTAAGTACTGAAACAATGCGCGTATAACACTTGAGCATGTCATAACAGACTGTTGGATGACAATACAAACAATAGTACAACAATGATTTTTCATTTACACACCATTTCAGAGCCACGTGCTTCTAGCTGCAACCCCAATTTTAGAAAAAGGCACTTCCCCGTCCTACTCTTTACATGTGTGCCAAAATTTAGATGGCGAACTCTCCCTAACGAGCTGTAGACGTGCCTTTATACCCTATGAGAATTAACATGGGAGCCTTGTCATTAGTTAGCAGCCAGTAACACAAATCAACGTTATTGAGGGAACTTTTTCTCTATAAAGGACACGTTCCCACATTATAATGTTGAAGTTTTCGTCGTTACTGGACCAAAGACACCTGATTTCAACTATTTTAAGGATTTCTACCGCATAGGGATTTTACACCAGTAGACTGAAATCAGGTATAAGCTTGTTACCGTTAAAAGACACAGTCTGCTAGTGAGCCGCCTTTTTACATCAAACAACAATTAAGCTCTGACAACAGTTAAACATCTACTTGGCGGTGACACACTAGCGTGTGTCTAACTACACACCCAAACACCACCGCCACCGCCTTATTTTCGGTACTGGACCTAAATAATGTACACACTTCTTGGGAGTGTCCTTCATGCCGATAAGCTACCAAACTCCGCCAATAGAAGCCACCTATACGCATTTACGCTTCGTCCGGGCTGTAGGGGTGAAAACTTAGAGGGACTTCTAACAAGTTTTGTTTTGGGTGCAGTATCACTAATTTTTGCATTGTTCAGGGGGTGACTGTTGCGGTTCGTTCATCCTGTAGAGCAGTGACATTTGCCGCCATATTGGCACCAGATTGGCACCAGTATGGGTTTTGGAGGGCATAACTACAAGGTGCACTACATAAAAATGGAGGGAAAAACAACGGAAGAGAGGATTTCTTAGGCTTAAAATAACGTTGTTTTCTCCAACAACAAAAATCGGGCGTTTTAGGTCTAAGAAATCACTATGATGACGCCCTTCTGTTTCTCTCTGCAGTGCCCCTTGCAGCTAACCCATCAAGGCTCCAGCATAGAGTTATATACAATAATACTACGTCGTGTCACTGCTCTATACTCCCCCCAAAAAGAGATGATCAATTTTTTCTTGTTGCTCTTAGGAGCAATTCTTGCTAATAAAAACAATTCTTGCTCATAAAAAAAATGATGATAATTTTTGCTCGTAAAAACAGTTATTTCGTCTTGTGCCAAAAGTTGGAGCTGCCAATTCTGACTTTAAAATGGCAGTATACTAGATCGGTTACTCGATTAGCTACCGATAAATTGCAGTCTGTTTAAAAAGTTAAATGCTAATAGGTAATTTAACTTTTCACTCCAGTCCCACACAATATCCGTACTGCACACACTTATTAATGACGCGAAGACAGTAGTATAGAGTAGCGGCAAGTGACGTCATATTGGATACTAGACACCATTTGGAGGTAATAGCTACAAGGTGCACTAGATTAAAATGTAACGGAAAAAATGGCACTTCTAGTCGAGACAGTGCTTTGAGAGCGGCTTTCTTAGGCTTAAAAAAACGTTATTTTCTCCAACAAAAAAATCGGGCGTTATAGGCTTAAGAAATCTAGTCTAATAGCATTGGATTCAATAAGACGATCTTCCTTTTTCCCTTCAGTGCCCCTTGCAGCTAACCCAGTTACTGGCTCCACCATAGAGTTATACACAATAATACTACGTCGTGTCACTGCCCTATACTGTTTCACTAATTGTGATGTTTTTACGTTGTCAGGTTGCTCTCCGGTTCCAAGGCGTTTCAACATTTTCTGTCACATTTTTATTTTTTGTCCTTATGACTGAAAACAGGAAAATTCTAAAATAAACAGGGACTCATCATAACTGCACACTGCAGTCACACATAAAACTGCAGTTTCCGGACATTACGACGGCAACTTTTTATTATTATTATTTATTTTATTTACAATTTTCCTGTTATTAGGTAGACAATCCACGGAAGCTAGGACGGATGTTTGCTCAGCGGTGTAAATACATACTTTTTCTAGAGGGGGGACGGGGGGAAATTACACGTTTTACGCCCCTTTCAGACCTTTTTTTTTACTCCCCCCCTCCCCGCTTTAATCTTGTCGTCTGTCACCTTAAGGGTCACACAATGATGCATGAATGATTTTGACATGTGAAAGTCAAAAACCCCGAACTTAAATCCACTAACAAGACCCAGAATGCGTGTGGACAATTTTAAGTGAATCTGACCAAAGGTTCAAAATTTATCTTAAGATCAGGAAGCCTGCCCACATCAGCACGTCCCTTATGAAAATAGTCCAAAAGTCTTCTGCCTGCAATTTAGTCTTCAGTAGTCGCGATGATTTTACGGGTTATTTTAAAGGGATATACCTCCAAGTGCCATTTTTCTCGATCCACCACATCAAGTACGGCCCCAAAGGTCTATTTACTTACCGTTAGTCTTTCCCTTGCTAAAAAACCGTTTTAAAATGTGGCGTCTGGGAAATTTTCTGTTGAATATTGTTAACTATATTTAAGAACGACCCGTAACTATATGATGCATTGCGCGCGTACAATAATCATGACGTTTCATGTCTGTGTGTACATCTACTAATTTTCTAATAATTACCATGAGATCTAAAATCTAATAGACTAATGCGGTAAAAATTAAAATTAATTATTCCAATAGATCGCCGAAGCAAAATTATAAGACACTAGCCTAGAAAATTATAAATTGTGATTTAAAAATACGTGAATCATTCCGGTTTATGACGACACAATCGTTGACTTGATTCTGTCTCGTATACTATTCCCAAAGCCAACCGAGACAGCAGCTATGTGAGGAACGCAGCTACCACCCCAGCCGACCTTCGCGCTGTAATTGCTCGGATGAAGATCTGCGCGTAGCCGTAATTTGGCACGCGGAATGTTACAAGGCAGGCCGGGTGACCCTTTAACACATCAAACAAGACACGTGCCTTCTAAATTACTGAGTAAAAATTTGGTACGCTTTCGTACACCTGGAAGCAAGCTGTAAAGGCTAACGATGTTACAGCCACTAGCTGGCGGCACGGTAGAATATAAAGAATTTACAGTGGCGCCATCTAGTGGCAATAATATCGTTAATTTTTATAGCTTGCACCCAGGTGCTCGGACGTACAAATTTTCGTTCAATAATTAAGGAAGCACACGGTTGGTTTCTTGTGTTAAAATATATTTCTTTGCGCATTCCTTTGCTTGCTGTGAGCACGTGCTAGACAAAACTCTACGGATCTAGAAGCTGCAGAATTTTATTTGGTGGCAATCCACCTTTGTGTTACTTAAAGAACATGAATTGTAGGTATTCTATACAAGGCTCACCCGATCTCTAATCTTCTTGTTCAAAAACGGCTTGATGATCATGAAAATCTTTTCGAAAAACGATGGTTCGTTGACGAAATGAAATCCTTTAAAACGTGCGGGAAAGCAGTCCTGTAAAGAACAATAAAAACGGAAAAAATTGCTTACCTTAGGTGTAAATTTTTTTAACTGCCGTTTTCATTTCGTAAGTAGCAGATACAGAGAATTTGGTTCGAGAGTAGCCTATTTATCCATGCAGACGATTACTATTTTAGAGATTTCCTTTTGTTTTTACGGTTGTATGTTGTCTTTTTGCTACGTTTTGTCGGCTCTTTTCGGTGGTTTAGTATGGTTCTGTAAATTGCTCAAATTTAAGTGTTACGTAATTCGTGAACACTTCCTGAAGCCGCTTTGAAAGGTTAAGATTTGAAGATTTTATTGTCAATAAAAACAAAGTGTAATTAAAAAAAAAAGGCCCGAGAATGAATAATCGTATTTCTCTTTTTATGGCCTGAAAATAACAAAATATATCCCAAATAATTGACTAACCTGAATTAGTGAGATAAACATCCTAACGATTCCAGGCCTTACATATGTAGCTTTATACAAGCTGAATTCTTCCATATCAATGATCGTTACAATTCCGTTGATTTGAGTTTCCACTAGGTCGATTATGCTTTCCAGGCAAATTTGCATGCAAATAAAAATATCTTCTCGTGTACATACTTCAGGATTCCAGATTCCTAGGCATAAAAATAAGAGATGATCAGAGCAGGAGTGCTTTACCCATAAGGCCTACTCACTAGGCGACCACCTAGGGAAACAATCTTGTAAAAGGCCGTGGTAGTTACGTATAATTATTGGAGAATTATTGAAAAATAAATGCTCTTTCCGACATGCCGGCGACACATGGGGCAAGGTAGCATGATGGTTAGCGCGAATGTCTCATGTGCGTGTCAGGTTCCTGGTTCGATCCGGATCTCTACCACCCTGGAATTTTCGAGAAAAAAAAGGGACCTGTGATACTTCATGCTCGTGTCGATTGTGGCATGTAAAACATCCTAGTAATCTCCAATTGGGATTACCTAGCAAAATTGTCCCTCTGTCCGTCATGGCTACAACTAGGAGCGAGGCAAACCTCCAATATCCGGAGACAAATCGTCCGTGGACCGATACTCTGTGGGACGAAAAATCCATGGAGCGAAATTTAGGGGAACGAAAAGTCCGACCACCGTTTCACAAATTACAGGGCTCAACTCGGAAAATCTTTGTGCACAAATGCATCCACTTCATACTAATTTTAGAAAGGTGTGATTTTTCACGTGGTGATGGCTCATTCGGTAAAGCCTGACGGCGCGAGTCTAGGCCCACGCTCCGCTTGGGAGGCGCGGAGCAACTGCAGGGGAGGTGCGAGCCGTTGCCGGCACCGTACTACAAGGGCGCATTTACGCAACGAACCACCTTTGCATTCTCGCAGCTAAAATTTAATCGCGATGGAAAGGTGCCGTTGCCATGGTGACAACGCTACCTGGATTAGCTGGATTAGCCTGGATTAGAAATCCGACGTCGTTTGAGTAAATGCTT
>JAHWFP010034443.1:0-10442 GCA_023313725.1 Lithobius niger | reverse complement strand
AACTTAGGGTTTGAACCCGTAACTGAAATGCGGTGATATTTTCAACCATATTTTGGACTGCCAAACCGAAAACCTTGCAAAATTCTTAACAATTTAGTCTAATCTAATGAATATCCTGAACTCAGGGTTTGAACACATAACTAAAAAGGATTGAAACGCATTGATATTTTCAACCGTAGTGCATATGTTAGTAGTCCAATGTATAGCTTGCTGAAGCTAGCCTAAGAAACAATGTAACTGCCAGATTGAACGCCGATATTGCTCTTATGTCGGAAATAAACATTAGATATTTCCTGGTTTGGAATGAAAGTAAGCCACATCCACCTTAATTCAACGCTACGTTTTCGAAATATCCACCTTTGATCAAGATTTCGCCAAACTTCCTCAATCATATCCTGTGTTATTGTATTGAATTGAATTAAACTTTTTATTGAGCCTTAAGCCCTACAAGCCATCTGCTCACTCTACAATTGTTTGAGAGATTTCAACAATACATTGCCTTAGCTCTTGAACGGCCCCGGGTGATGTAATGCTGCGCCTAGCCTGTTCCTCAGACAGCCCCATATGGAAGAAGCCAGGAGGGGTTATATCAGGACTTCTGGATGGCCATTCTACTGCTCCTCCCCAATTTGGACGTAATATACGGGAGTGGTTGGCTCAGACCTTTGATGGCAGGTGGATTGGGAGGGGAGGAGCACCATCGTGCTGATACCATACGGTATTAAGATGGGCAAGCGGCGCTTCCTCCTCGATGGATGGTTGAATCTCGTCTTGGAGCAGCTCAGCATTTAGTGGTCCACCTATTAAAAAATGGTCCTATCAACCACGAACCTACAAACCCGCACCACACATTCGTGCTGGGATTATGTTGGTGGCGTCCCTCAATTGTGTAATGTAGGTTTGTGATGCTGTATTCACGTGTGTTCTGTTTGTTAGGTAATACGTGTAATGGAGTCTCGTCAGTCATTGCAGGACGACGTAGAAATGTGGCATCACCATCAATAGTTCCAACAGCCCATTGTGCGAAGTGTATAGTTTTCTGTCATAGTCCTCCTCATCAAGGTGTTGTAGAGTGGCGGGTTTGTATCCATGGTACCCCTGTTCCTTAAGGATTCTATGGATGGCTGTTTGGTTAGTATTAAGATGCTGGGCAAGGTCTCGTTGTGATTTCGGGGGGGGTTGCTTTGATAGACTCAATTACGGCAAGTGTAATTTCTTCATCTGTATAGCCGAATGTGGACGACCACATGCTCCCGAGTTGTCTGCCACAGACCCCGTTGTTTTAAATTTCCGCAACAAATTATTGCTGTGTTGTAACACGGCCTATCTGTCGGGATGGCGGGCGTGAAATTGGTCAATAACTGCTGCAATTGTTTGGAAGTTGGCTCCCTCCACGCCACAAAGCAGGACTAGTTCAATCCTCTCCTCAGTAGGATACTTCGGGGGCATGTCTCACAGGCCAACATGTTCCAACCTATCGTTCAACTTCTACGTTCAAAGAAGGTGGCTACGACGAAATTGTAATACGTGTCCGTACCACCTGACAAAACGCAGTTTGCTACAACACAATTACAAAACGTCCCCGTCAAGTGCAGCTGGAGATCCGCGCAAGTAATTCAAGGGATGCGTATAGCAAGCGTTTATTAGATTAAACAAAGGTTTTTGTTTCATGTGCTAATAAAATTAGGCACCCCTATACAGCCTTACATTTTATAGACTTTACATAGACTTTTATAGACTTATCGGCCTACATTTTATAGGCTTACATTCATAGGCCTATTTTTCAGTACTTTATGAATCACCCTGTATAATTAAACTACAATGAAATAACGACTTTTTAAAATTCCTCGCAAAATGGGTGCATTTGTGTTGCGAAAAATAAGACAGCCTGAATACTGTGTAACACTTCTTATTCACAATGGAAATTACTATTTATAAGCTTCTGATTGTATTGTTTGTTATCTGGTTGGTTATTTGTTCACATTATTATTATCACTTTGCCCACAACAAAGTTTAACTTTTGCAGACCCGGTTTTTTCTCCCCTCCCAAAGGTTTAACCCCTGCCTCGTTTGGGGGAGGTGCTATGGTCGTAGGTCTTTTTTCCAGCGTGATCGTTGGTCCTTTTTCCTTGGTTTTAGTGTTCTGTACAGCTAAAACGGCTGGGAAGACTGCGACGTATTTGTCTGTCCGTCCGTCGCATTTTTCAGTAGTAGTCAAGTGGACTTTAAAAAAACACGGCAAATTAAAATATCGTTGCTACCATATAGCTAATAGGCTTTCTCAACGTAACTCAATGAAATAATAACATTTCATCGTCACATTTAACCACTACAGGAGCACACGCAACCGTAACAAAAAAAAAAGGATTTCGTTAACCACAACGTTAAGTCTCCAAGTTGCATGAATAAATAGGCCTACTCATGAACCCAATTTTCTGTTAGCTACTTACAAAATTAAAACGGCAGGTAAAAAAATTAGGCCCCAAAACTGAAAATTGGCCCTGAAATTACGTTGCCGAATCTCGTCGAGACTGCGGCTTATATGAATAGGCCTACTCTCGAACCCAATTGTCCATTAGCTGGTACGTACGAAATTAAGACGGTAGGTAAAAAATAGGCCGAAGAGCTGACAATTACCCCTAAAATCTAAAATTAGGCCTAAAAGGTAACACATTTTTAACCGGCAATTGTGATGGTTACTACTTTTCAGATTATATAATAGAGATGGCTGTTGCAGTGCATGATAGAGGTGTGCGCCTATCTGCAATCCGATCGGGTCTTTTCGTTACTTCCCAAAATAAGATGGATCGGATTGTTAGCTTGCTCTGTGAAAATCACTGAAAAGGTAAGGTTGGTTTTTAGAGCTATCCAACATTATTTTGGCAAAAAAAGTAAAATTACTTACAGGCCTTCTTACTCCGGCAGACCCATTGTTATTTTTGTGTTCGCTTTCAAACTGTGAAATCAGTGTTTACATAATTCCTACTATTGTATTTTTATTTGTCAACTGCATAGATTTGATTCAGCGTAGAAATCAGCTTGAAGCGTCTAACACTTTAATTCGTTGACGCCCAGGACGTGGCAACGTTCCTTCCTGTGGGACATGGCGGGGAGGGACGGGAATCCCTAGTTAATGCATCTTCAAACCAGACAATACCCAGACACTGGATGCTAGGTTAAAATAACTAAACGTCTGATCTCAAATGCACCTGATTTCATCGCAGGCGGCTAATTTGGCGCTTACCCGCGCTAGCCATCGACCTGATGTACTTCATCTTATCGTCATCAAAAGCCATTGTATCACAACCGTTTTATGTGCCGGAGTTCTAGTTCAAATCTGGACACATCCCACCCTTTAATCTTCGGGAAGAGAATGCGAAATTTTCTGGTGCTCTTGTAGATGGTGTCATGTAAAACATCCCAAGAATTTCTCAGCTAAAATGTCTTGCTCCATCCAGAGATAACCATAGCGATTGAAAAGGGCTTGATCTGAAAGAAATCCTTTTCCTCATCAAGTTTATTTCATTATTTATTTGTAGCAAGTTGAAATGGGAACTTCAAGGATGATGATTTGCATATCATCACCGAAGGTGCGAAGTAAGAAGGCTGTTCAGCTTTAAACCCAACAGGCGTTCTTGTACTGTAACTTTTTCTTACGACCCTTCTTTACGTCACTTCCTTCTTCATCGCTCTCACAATGGCGGATCACATGCGTAACAAAATGTAAGTTTAACATTTAACAGATTTTGAACTAGAATTAGGTCCTATTTTAAAAAAAATGAGCATAAGACAACATCTAATAAAAGTGCTGTATTAATTATTTTCAATCTATTATAATAACCTCTTAATTCGACTCGAAATTTAGTGGACTTATGGAAACTAAGACATCTCTGAAGATGACATCATCTAAGATGTCGAAATATAAGTGATTTAACAAAAAAAAAAACAATAATTTTAAAAAGAATTACGACTGCTTTCCTCTTATGGGCTTAGAGTTTCACTTTCTTTTTGAAATTATTTTTTATTTTATTTTATTTTTATTAGTGTATTAAAATTATATGCTGACTTAAGCAGATAGCTTGAAACAGTCTTTTTGGTTGATAGCGGTCCTGCTCAGGGGTGCGAAACGATGCAGTTACTATAAACTGGTGCAATTTATTGCTTTGATAAGATCAACCTTGACAAAAGCGCTTTACCAATATTGGTTTTTATACATTTTAAATTTTGTACGATTTTTTGCCACCAGATGGCGCTGAATCATCGGCCCTACTTCTTTCAGCTAAATAGCCTTTTTGCTCCGACGAATAGTTTTACATTTTTTTTCTATGTGATGTTTTTTCTTTTGGGAAGATAAGTTAGAAACGAGCACTTAGAATTATACGCAATAAATACCTGAATAACTAAAATTAGTTGGTGGACATTCTTTTCAACTAGAAAGGAATAAAAAGTTGGCTTAACTCGGCGTCCTTTTCGGCAGAAAAAAAAAACAGGAACAAAATGGACAAATGCGAACAACTCATTGCGTACTTTCCAGGGGCAGACTACGAACAGTTGGTCACGAAGGTGAGAGGAAATGTTTGTCCTAAACAAGGTGCCTCCTAACTGGCAGTAGTCCTACAATACACATGATAACAATGAATTTAATTTTCAACCTAATGTTTTGGGTTTTGGTAAACTGCATAAAAATACAGCAACAATGAGTCAAATACAATACTAATGAGTCAACACCGAACCCCGTAGTATAATTTGCGCGACGCGCGACGATACTTCCCAGATTTGGCCAAATTTCTGCCGTTTTGCCAAATTTTGATCGATTTTGACAATCCAATGCACCATTTTAATCGTCTTGACGAGACCTTTCCATTGGTGGAGTAGCTAGATCAATAGAGTAAAGCACTGAAACGTTATTCAATAAAAAATCAATAAACAAATGGGTAACCATGTGATAAAAACAGATTAGCTACAGATAGTTTTTTCCGTCAATCGCAGACAGTGGCAGAAAGTTCTGCTTCTGGGATACCGAGCACCAAAAAGTCGCAAATACTTAGACACTGAGGTATTTACAATAAATTGAGCTACAGCTGATTGCTACCACAATTCCTCCGCCATCTTGCAAATGAATTCACAAACATAAGCATCAAACAGGCAAGGAATTAAATAGCTTTTCCCATTTTTCCACGGTAGGGACATTTTTTTATCGCGTTCATTGCTCTTAGTTTGTTTAAGTAAGACAACTGAACAGAATCGTCTGCAAGTTTCCACTTGATGGCTATCCTCTCTCTCTCAGTGGACAAACACCTTCAATCATCGGCAAACACATCACTAGCCGTATCCCTCCGCCTCCAATTGATTTATTTGCCGCTCTTGCCTGGGATTTTTCAGGCAATCAATAGGACCTAATTCAAACATAACATTAGAGTGGTCTTCAAACCCACCCACTCGATATCTAAACCAATCTGTGCGTCTCCTCAACTACCATTTCATCCTTGGACACATCCAATCCCGTTGTTCTGGAGACTGGCAAATCCGGTGCACTCGTACCCACGTGTAGAAATCTTACTGATACTTTACAGCACCCAATCCTACACTCTTCGACGAATGTGATGTACTACATTAAATACAGGTCATGCCCCTACGTTTACGTCGGACAGTGTAAGAGTCTCCTGGGGCATTGCAAATTAGATCATGGGTGGAGTGGCACGGAAGGCAAGCTTTGTTAGACATGCTGCTTCAACACAGCACGTCATAGATATTAGCAAACACCAAGATACGGTACACAGAACAGGTTGAAGAAATTAAGACTGCAACTTGAAGCGTACAGCTTTACCGCCAACAAACTAAGAGTCCTGAACACGATAAAAATTTCCCTACCATGGAAAAATGGGAAAAGCTGTCTAATTCCTTGCCTGTTAACAGTGTTTGATGTTGACGGTAATGACGTCATTTTCAAGATTCCGTAGCAATCGTAGCGACCATCAGCTGTAGCTCTCGTTTTGTAGAGATTGCTTTAAATACACACTATTTTTATTTAGTGTCTCAGACTTTGCAGTTTTTTTTTTTTTTTGCATCATTCTCATTGTTGTTGTATTTATGTCTGATGAACAAGATCCAAAACATAGTCTTAAAATTAAATCCATTATTATCATATGTGCTAGTGGGGTTATTGCCAGTTAGGAAGCACCTTGTGTATGAAAACCTTCTACGACCTACAAAATAATTAGGCTCTCTAGGGAGAATGGGAGGACGGGTCTATCTGCAAACCCGACTTCGTGGTGGAGGGTGTTCCACGGCATTTTAAAAGTTGAACTAGAAAATGAGATTTTAATGTTTTTTTTTTTCTTTACCTCATTGACGTGTCTTGAGTATGATGATTTTTTTTAATTGGCACTCTATAGGTTTGTTGTTCAATCGTTCCACAGGCAACACAGTGATGCACCATTGTTGAGTGCACCTATCGAGACGCACAGGCTGGTCGTCACCTAGCGGTTCTATTTTTGAGTAGTTCTAAATAGTTTTAACCCTTGACGTGTTGCTAGTGTTGAATGTCGCTCAACTTCGTTGTTTCCGCTTTGGGTGCTGTGAAAGTGTGTTTAGAGGCAGACAGTCAGTTGATGTAATAGCTCGTGCCTCCAAGGCGCCGAAGCTCCTAATTTATTCATTCACCGGGCTTGTTTGGGAATAGCGTGCTGTCAGGGACCGTCCACAAGTCCCCTAACTCAATTTCCGTTGTCGTTTTATTCGATTAGCCGATCATCCCCCTCCACTTCCAACTCTTCAATCCGCCACTGGTGATGAAATAAAGCTGAAAAATGTTTCGTTCTCGTTTTCTTTCTTTCCCTTTTAGGTTCCTTCCTCTTTAACCATTTTTTTAAATTTTTTTTTCGTGTTTTAATCCGTTTTGTTTGTCGAGAAGAAATAACTGCGTCTGCAAACAAGGGATACTGTTTCGTCTCCCCTCTCCAACCATCTTTCTCCCACCAATACACCTTTTTTTTTTACGAAAATCGCAATGCAACATTTTTTTTTTTCTTTCATGGTTTAAAAACGGAGACGCACCGTCCTTCTAGGTATCTACATAGAAAAAATAAAGAATTTTTTTAAGAATTTTCAACTGATAAATGCTTGGGCGTTTCTTTTCATATAAGGAGTGTATAAAACTGAAGGACAAACTCGTAAAAGTGCGTTCATCACTGCTCATTCATACGGAATTCACTGTTCCTGGTTAAACGCATTATTGTGGTGTTTTTCAAGAGATGCGCATGCGCTGCAAAAAAATGAGCCTCTGATGTCAACGCACAATCGTTTAAGTTTAAGACGGATTGTCGCTGAAGACAAATTTATAACAACTAACGTACGATTTAGAAGACTTTTGAGGACGATAAAGTGTGAAATGAGTTTTACGCCACTTTTTGTACAGCTGGATCTGGGTGGGCGGGCAACGTGGAGCATCCGCCATCTTGCTTGCGTGTTTGATTCGCTTGTAACGAAATGACGTCACACTATGTTTCGGTCATTATGCGATGGAAGCAGCGTTCATTCCTATAGTTAATAAATGTGTGTACTGCCAGCAGTAGAGATTTCATCGGGTTTTTATGGCTGTGCAACCTGAACCTTCCGCTTACTAAGCATCATTTTACTGAAACATACCGTACTTTTTGCATCTTCTGGGTGAAAAAAGCAGTGATGTCACGACGTTTGCCGGAGCACGCCAAGCTAAAACGTAACATCAAGCTACAACGACCGAATTTACATGACTTAAACTCGCATATTCCGGGTGTTGATTCTTTTCGTATCCGCCGGAAAAAGAAAAAACAAGGATTTCATAAGTTTACCGGGGACACCAAGCTAACCACAGCAAAACCAGAGAGTATTCAACGATTCCACTATTTTCCCATGTCAAAAACTAGTGACGTTTGCAATTATACCTAAAATTACGACGCAAACCTATAAGCAGTGGCGTCATATCCACGGGTCACCAACCCAGGTGGGTGGAGGAGGGGGGGGGGGGTTCAGATGATGAAGTCTGAACATCTATTAGGGTCAGCAGGCAGAGTGGTTGACATAAAAAGTCCAAAATTCTGTCGTTTTTTGCACTGAAGATACGTGTTTCCACCAGGCAGCCGTCTTGTATCTGCAGCAGAGCTAGAACCTGTTTTAAGTTTTTATTTTATTTAAATGCACATAACTCATTCCAGAAGTATATAGACGTGATCAGGAACAGGTGATACAGATATAACTATTTTGATATACAAGCAGCAAATTTCTACATGCCTCCCAAATTTCTTCCGAATTCAAGCATGAGGAGGGAGGGGGTTCAACGAGGGACAGGTTCACCCACAGGTTACAAGAGTGGGCGGCTTTTCCTACTGCTATAACGGTAACTGATGCTTTAATTTAAACTTTTAATTACTTAAAAAAAGAGAAAACATGAGATTAGAGTCCGGCCACTGAAAGAATGACTCGGCGTTCGTCGAATATCGCGCTTTTTTGCCAGTAGGATAGGTGCACCTTGCCAACAGCGAGTTTAATCGAGCCCAGACATGGCGTCGAATTTGACTCCGTTAGAGAAGCGGGGTAAAACTTAACACAGTCAAGCTCTGGAGATGTTTAAAACGTCGTCTAGTATTTCGAATCCAGGGTTAGTGAATTTGGAGAGTATAGCACTAACACGCAATCCTGAAAGTATGCAGTGGCTGCTACTGGAGTGTTGTAACGTTTTGCTAAATCGCTACACGTCTCATGCAAGGCGCGTTAAGCCTATAGCTTTTCCGGGCAAGTGATGTAGAGACGCCGGGGGAAAAAAAAAGGCCGCGTCTATCACCCATTTCGCAGCTCAATTTTTTCGACACGTCAATAAGACGTATTATTGTAGACATGCGTACAAATAAACAACTCCCTATTCTTAAGAGAGTGTCGGCAGAGCAAAGGAATGCTTGGGGTTTGCTGGAAAAAGGATAGCCGTCTTGTTAGAAGTCTTGGTAAATAAAAATAAAAATCCATTGTGCTCTTATTTGTGTTATTTCCCAGCTGCTGATTACACTGCTGTACTGTATTACAAACTAAATTGACAAATTGGCATGAGGAATGGTGGGAGGGGGGGGGGGGCAAGGCGCACCTAGTTTCCCATATTTTTATGGTAGTAATCGGCGCTATACAGCAATTAAAGTAAGGGGCGGTGATAAAGAAAACGCGGGATAACGATGCACCGATTCCTTGTTTCGTGCTACGATTCAAAATGTTTGTCAACGGAGCAAATCATTGAAAGATGATACGTGCAACACTACAGAATTAACGTCTGGATATAAAATCTCACGAAATGATCGGGAGTGGACAAAACAGATGTTGATTTACAGCTCCACTTTGTTCTACGTATGTAAACAAACGAGAGGTCAACGAGAGAGTTTGACAACTAACACTGTCAATGTATTTGTTTTCCCCGTTTATCTATAGGATTTGCACACGTTTCAAGGTAACACGTGTAAATTTATTGTAAACTATTTTCAACTCGCCAGGCTTTTGTTATCGAAAGTAATAGAACACTGCCGAAATCACGAGACGGCTACGGCCGATTTAACAGTTGCCGTACGCAGTCTAACAGTTTTTCGTGTTAGGTATAGTATGCTTACTTTAGACATGTGGAACTCGTCTTATTCTTCATTTGTCTTATTTTACTTTACTTATTTAAAGTTATTTAATAAAAGGCGTTATGATAGCTAGACACAGCCAAGTCAATGTACATTAAATTACATATTAATGGTAATTAGCGTATTTAAACCAGCACTCGCTCGACGGCAGGGCTGAGTTGGCCGTCATACACGAACCTCGAATATGACACGATTTTGACGCAATCGTTGCCATGTTTGCACACGACCTGACCAACGATTCCGACAAAATCACGTCATATTCAAGGTTCGTGTTTGACGAGCAGCTCGACACAAGGTGAGTTGGTCGTCATTCTCCAACATCGAATATGATGTAATTTTGACGCAATCGTTGCCATGTATGCACAGGGAATGACCAATAATTACATCATCGCGTCATATTCGACGTTCGTGTTTGACGAGCAACTCACATCTGGCCTCGCCCTATTCGCTCGGGGATCTATCCTACCCTCCGTCGACATGGAATATGAGGCGTCTAGCGATTGAACCCAAGGATGTCTTAAAATTCTCTTCTCGAGCTACCCCTGCTGCTGACAAAGGTAACTTCGCTGCATTACTTAGTCGACAGCGTAGAAACCAACCTGACGGTTGTTGATTTCGTTGCTAGGTTTTATCTTGTTAGTGGCTGCTGAAACACGTTGCTAGAGAGGCGCGTGCAGCACCAGGTTTAACTAGTTAAAGAGTGCTTCTTAAAATCTAAATGCAATGAAGTGAAATTAGCATCAAAAGGGGAAAAAAAACACTTTAAAATGTCAGCAGGGGTAGCTCGCAAATGAATTA
>JAHWFP010034435.1:0-20391 GCA_023313725.1 Lithobius niger | reverse complement strand
CACTAAATTCTGAATTTAAACAAAGGTATCAACTCATTCATTTTTTTCATATACGTTCACACGGATTCGATTAGCCATAGGCAACGACGAATCCAACAATTCAGCGCGAATTTCGAGAGGTGTGCCCTTGAAATCGTTTCCTGTACGAAGTTCCCCCGCTGTTCAGGTTTTGAATGCCTTGAGGAGAATAGCAGCGTTCAGAGTGTGGGAACACCACTGATCTCCAAGAATACTATAGTCTGGCATTGTGGCATACTATACAGATAGGCGACCCTGAAAGTGGCGTGATTCATATTTGTTTACTGATGCAAATCAGGTTTGTTTCATTTTCTAACCGCTTGGAGCGCTCCGGACGTCAAGACGAATGCCGCGAAAATGACTTGTCTGTATTTATAGGAGAAACAAATCAATTACTAGAAACGTCTTGTTTAATTCGTTGTTATTATTTTAGTGAGGGAAACTCGGCCTGTTATTTTGTTTTGACGGCTAACAATTTGCGGTGTTCTTATATGTAGCAGGACATCGGCGTTAACGTGAGAACTCACCATACCTCTGGGAAAAGAGAAAAAATATCTGGCCACGTTGGGAATCGAACCAAGGACATTTCGTTTGCTAGCCGGTGATCTACCAAGTTTGAGTGACGTGCGATGTGAAGCATAGCTTTAGCTTTTGACGGGCTCCCAGCCGACGCCATGGCACCAGAAGGAGAGAGGAACAATTTTGCTAGGTAAATCCCATCGGAAATTCCTTGATTCTTTTACATGCCACAATCGACATGAGCACGAGACATCACAGGGGCCTTCTCTTCCCGAAAATGCCAGGGGTGGTTGAGGTCAGACTCGAACCCGGGACCTCTGGCACATGAGACGGTTATGCTAACCATCAGGCCACCTTGCCTCATGATGTGAAACATAGCAAAAGATCATCTCATTCTGTGCTATTGTCTGTATGTATGTCGTCTGTCTGTATTCACGATACCTCTTGAACCTATTCCCCAACTGCCATAGGATCTGTTGACTTTAAAAAAGTTTGGCATCAACGGGAAAAATGGCAAACAACACTAAAAAAAAAAAGAGAGCAACATTGACAATGAAAGATGTAAATAAAGGCAGGCACTATTTTTCCGACCCCTGCATTTCGACGTCTAAAAATAGGTGTCTAAAATAACAGCCTATTTTTAGAATATTATATTTAAAGTAAAAAATGAACTTGGGGCTAGGGAATCAGTAAAGCCATTCTCGAATAGCCTTTGTTGTAATGTTTTTTTTTGCCCGTATTTTAATAGTTTTACTTCATAATTTTATCCACCAAAATGGTATCCAATTAATGGGGGAGTGGGGCAAGTGCCCCCTATGTGCGAACGCGTTTCTCGACTGCTTTCTTCACTTCCCGCAGTGATTGTGAACCCCTTGTCGACTGCTTACGCACTTCCCATACTGATTGTGAACTCTTTGTCGGCTGCTTACGCACTTCCCTCAATGATTGTAAAGCCTTTGTCGACTGCTTACACACTTCCCACAATGATTGTGAACCCTTTGTCGACTGCTTACACACTTCCCACAATGATTCTTCACCTTTTATGTGCCCAAGTTCGCAAATTAGTAAAAATAATTACGCGGTTCCTGGTTTTTTAACTGTCGTATAGACGGAAAAGCATTATTGTTAGTGTAATATTTTGACCGACTCTAGAAAATAATAACATTCAGGGAAATTAATCATTGTGTGGCAACTAAAAGAGCACCTAAAAACACTAATATGTTAACCTTATGAGTATTCACGGCTTTTTCTTTCTTTTAATGCATCTTGTGCAGTAGATCTGGTCACCAGGTCATTCAGATCAAATTTTCGATTGGGTCTGAGAACTTGACCCTAAACTTCGGGGCAGACCCTATCACCCGATGATTCAGACATCCGATAACGAAGTGACCACAACAAAAGTCACAGATTACAATGAGTTTACATGGTTTACTTCAAATATTGAAAGGGACTATTAAATACACTGTTTAAAAAAAATGAATTTTAGGCTTCTTTGTTAATAAGTTAAAACATGCCATCTGCTACTAAACTAAACTTAAATGTACTTCGGGTCACCGGCCTCACTGCTGTGTATTCAGGATGCCCTGTCATGATAGGCAGGGCTTCCTGTCATGTCATAGCATGCCAGCTTCATCGGTGGCCAAGACCATGGTTTATTAAGTACATGTTTACATTACTGAATTCATCTAATTTGCCTAGTGCAGCACTTAAAAGTCTTGATGGAATGAACTGAACTAAAACAATGCGCCGACACTACACCTAATTAGGGTTTAATTATACATGTATTATCGATTTGTATATCGACCATGTTGAATCGGTTCAGAATCCATTTACGAAGAGCATTACTGGTTTGCCCGACCTGCCTCACTGTGAGCGCTTCTTGAAACTGGGTCATTGACTCACACGAATTACGTAGGTTGAAGTCAGATCTTATTCTTACATCCAAAATTATTCGTGCTTTCGTGAAGGTGGATTTGGCTTTTTCCGACCTCAACACAGTAAGCTCTACTCGTGGTCATTCATTGAAACTTGCAGTTCTTGCCTCAACTCGGGAGTGCACACAAAATGTCCTTGCCGTGAGGGTGATTCCAGCTTGGAACTCCCTTCCGGAGCATGCGGTTTCTACTCGTTTGCCCGTTGGGTTCAGATGTGCACTGGCCAAGCTTCATTCCACAACATTTTTGAATGTTTCTTCCCAAACTCTTTGTGGCACATCCCTCCCAATTTCCTTACCACTAGTATTGTAAATTTTTATTTTTATTATTATTAGGTATGCATTAGGTAAACCAAAAAAAAAAAACGTTTTTGTTGGTATTTTCGAAGAGTTTGATACAAAACGTGAGAGGCTCGACTGACCAACTCGTTGGCAAGCTGATCAACAATTTTAACACGTTTTTTACTGAAAGTGCTTGTTCTATTTGGGACTTGTCATGGCGAAGTAATGTGTGAAATAATTATGTCAGTACCCAGTATAAACTTGTTTCCCTTGTTTTGATGAGTTTTTTTAAGTTTTTTTAAATTTTAAAAGTGTCGCTTCAAAAAATGTCTACCACAGAATTTTGTGTTTATCATCACCATTTTCTTATTACGTGTGAGTTTTTCCTCATAACTTACGATAAGCACCTGACCTTTCCAAACAGTATATTCAACGCGAATTTAATCGGAAATAAACCATCAGTGAAAAACATCACACGCTAGAAATAGTTTACACCTAATTCAGTATTTTTTTGCATAACGTGCGGCAGTGTTACGAATGCTTGTCTCAATTATCGACGCACCCGTTGTGTCATGACAGTATCTATGAACACTTATTTGCTAGCATTCATATCCTCATAACCTCGTTATCACGAATACTATTCAGTAGATGGTTCCTGGCTTCCAACGAAACACGTACAAATTCTTCTGTTAACTGATGGACAGGAAGGTTAATCGTAAGGCTTTATTTACCTTGTTCAATACCTTTTCTGTGAATCCGGTGTGATAAGAGGAGACTGCGAGATGTTCTGTTTTAATATTGAAATCGCATCCGACGAGGTTATTGCTGTTTTCGTGTCTCGATCTGCGAATGGTGCCTTGCTCCTAGCCTTCTGACGTAAGCAGATTGAGTGCTCATCAGTTTTCAGCAAGTGTGCCATTGGCTACAAGTCAACTTCCCTCAGACGAGTTTAACAGATATGTGAGGTCGTTTGAAACTTGAAGAAACTGCGTTTACAGAATTCCTACGTATTAGTCTAACTTTCCTAAACATACGATTAGAAAGTGTCATCGCCACGATCGCTGCCTGGGGCAAGATCGGCAAGGAAACTAAAGCCTCTTTAAATCTTTCCTTTTGCCCTCTCATGCCACTGGCGTATAAAATGGGAGGTTCACGCTTATGTTATACAGAACCATTCTGCCTTCACACCATTTTCTTGTTACATCCAGTTGCAAATGCCTGAGAAGTTCTCTATTTTTTATTGAGCACAACTGCACAACCGCCATTTTCCCTATAGGCCTGCACTTTTCATGTTGCACAAGAGTATAAATTTAAGCAGAAGTGCGTGAATCAAGGAGTGAGGACTCGAACTGATGCTATAGGTCTCGGCAAAATAAATCCAAAGAAAAAAAGTCCAATGAAAAATAGGCAGGAAAAAATTCAGAGAAAGAAAATCTCGAAGAAACAAAATCCGAAGGAAATAAAATCTAAAACAAATCCATGGAAAATTCAAACCTATTTATTTTTATTATTATTTCCTTTTTTTTTTAATGTAAGGTGATTCCGTACTTCGTCGTAGTGCTATAAAACTCTACAACAAAATTAAAAAAAAATTAGACTTCAGCTGCAAATCCACCAAGTGTATAGAACGTTCATCAGACAACTTAACAAACAAACAGGGCGCGTGATTTTTTCGAGAAATTACTAATTTCCAATTATGATGACGCATTTGTTATTACATCTGAAGGAACAGACTTACAGATTTTCTGTAGACTGCTGACTTTTGCATATTTTTTTGAATATTGGTGTTCATCCAATGAATGGGTTAATTTTCTAAATTTAATAATCAGTTTAATCTAATAATGCAAAGAAAAAATAAATAAATACCACAACAGCCAAATAATACCATTCACTAAAAATAAATTGAGATTCTTTAAGCCTTTTATTTTAATGTAAGTTTTTCACTGAAGCCATTACACATTAATTTTCTTTATTTGGATTATTTTAATTTAGTTTCGTAGCTCTACAACGAAATACGGTATCAACTTATAGGCTACGTTTAAAACATATAAACTAAAAAAAATATGCCAAAAAAATTTCCGTGGATATTTTTCACTTTGGATTTGATGTCCTCTGAATTTTTTCCCTGGATATTTTTCCGTAGTTTTTTGCCGTTTAACGTGTAAACCAGCTTATGAACAAGCCCCGTGATCGTTCACTCATTTATCTTGTTTCCAGTTTAAGAACTAGGAGTATAGATACACAGCTTCCATGGCATAATGACATAAAAGGAGAGTGTGACACCATTCCGTCGCACGCCAATCGAACAAGCACGCAAGATGGCTGCTGCTGTTAAATCGTCAATCCAGCCAGATCTAAAACTGATTTTGCATTTTAGCGTCTTCAGAACGTCTGCTAAACCTTACTTAAGTTGTGTTTATGCTTCAGTACGATAGAAATCATGGGTAGGTAGGCCTATTTTCAAAGTAGATTTGTCACGCTGTTCATCTGTCTCGTAATCGAAAGACGTATATTTTAATCGAAACTGAACTCCGAAGTCCGAATAAACTATTGAACGCCGTCACTTTTGCCTTTGCCGCTAGAGGCGCTGGTCACGAATTAGCATGGCGATATATTACGAATGCTATGTCGCTTGTAGCTTGACCCATAGTTTTCTCCAATATAGTTTGACCGATAGTATGACCCAGAGTTTCACCCAATAGTTTGACCGATAGTTTGAACCGGAGTTTCATCCAATAGTTTGATCCTGAATTCCTGATCTGATAAACGGTTTGAAAGAAATCGCCTGACCTGAACAGACGAGCAATAAACCTCTGGACGCAGTGCATGGAGGAAAGAAAAGACGCAGTGCCGCAATTAGGGGTGATGTAAAGAGTGCAAGGCACTCGGGGCTAGGAGGCAGGGGGCCCAAATTTACACATCGAGAGGCCCAAAAGGGACAAAAAGTCAGTATTGTTCGGTCGTAGTTGGGAGCTACTTTAGCCCCAAAATTGTTTGTTTGCTGAGGAGGGGCCTAACCTTTTGCCCTTGGACCCCTCCTTAGAAAAAGCTAGTTACGTCACTATTCGGACGTTCAGTGACAAAAATCTAGCATCAACTTGACCTGCATCAGGAGCATTCCAGATCCGCACACTAACGCATTTACAAACGGAGCTATCATTACAAATAATGCACTTCATTTTAAACATTTTTTATGCGTTCGGTTCATTTTATAGATCAACAGTTGGCCAAGTTGAGCGCTGTCATTCCTCAAACGCCGGAACGTATTAAAAATAGATCAATACTCTTCATCCGTGACTGGATTCTTTCTGCGCTTCTTTTTCAACGTCACAAAACAAGAATGCTAACTACGTCACGAACTTCAGCTGCATACGGCGGCAGTGTCTTCCCAGAATCCATTTAATCAGCCGCCGAAAGCCATCTTCGAAGCTTCCAGCCCGTCAAAAACTCGATTGAAAATTTAATGCTGTAGTTATTCATAAATTTTGATTATGCTCAGTCTCAAAGTCACACCTCTGTTATTAGCTTAAACACACGTCCTACCAGTTTATGACCATTCCTAGCTAACCCAACTGGTTCACACGGCGTTAGGCAATAATGTAGTAGGGGGGGGGGGGAGGGGGGATAGCTGCTTGGTAAATACGCCCATAACAATCATCACAAAAAAAAATAAAAAAACAACAATAAAAATAAAATTATAAATCAGAGTTGCAATTCCACTAAACTCTGGCCTTTAGGGCAGTGGTGAAAGATCATTGAATCGCCCAGTCACTATTATTAGCCAAAGAAAGAAACAGCTTTAGGCAAATGAAGAAGAGTAAAGTGAAATTTTATATCTTCGACTTAAAGCACCTGAACGAGTTGAACGAAGAAGCTTAAGCAAATCGTGGGAAAGTATGCCAGCATTACGCATAAAAAGTAGAATACGCTATATTATTGCATAATAATAATTTTTGCAGATAACCGTGTTTTTATGCAGGGAGTCCGTGTGCGATGTAATAGATAAAATTGAGAAAAATACAAATAAAACAAAATGTATGTGTTTTTAATTGCATTTAAGTTGATTTTATTTTTGCCTCCTTGGTGGTGAGGTTATTTCGTTTTAATATTCAAGTGCGGGTGATTTAGAGAATCCATGAGAATTACAGCAATCCTAGACACGACGATAAATAAATCGGGAGAAAGTGGGCATAAGCAGAAACACGAGCATAAGCAGCATAACAATGTAAAAGTAGAACAATGGCCACAAAAGATGATGACAATGGGCGTCAAACAATGCCTTCCAAATCGGATAACAACTGACTGCAAATACGATGAACAGACGTATTTATTTCGTAGATGCCGGCTCCCAGAGCCGACCGAGTTTAACTGTTTTAAAGTTGGTCGAGTAACAAACTTAGTGAAAATGCAGGAATAAAATTAATTTGCATAACGTCCTGCATAAATCATTATTTCGTAAATAATGGGGTAAAATATTTCAATTTTTACTCACTCCTTCTGATTATTCAACTCTTCACGTTGAAGGATTGCAAACTGTAGGTTTAAAAAGTAATTGGTTTGACACAAAACGTATACTTCTTACTTTTTTCACATTGTTGCTCTTCACATTGCCTATTTTCTATGAACTTTGGTGATCTTACGGTCACGCCAAAAAAAAAGCAAGTGACGTCGAAACAGAAAGGTTAGTGTATATTCTGAAAGGCAGTCGAAAGGAAAAAGGGAAAAACTTCTACTCTTGCGCGGCACCCGTATATTATTCAACTGCAACACTGTTGTTGCTTTCCCCTACTTAAAAGGATACTTGAAAGAGATCAATAATAAATAGGAGGTATGAGAGGAGGGTGGGAGGGCAGTACACATAGTTTGTCACTTGGATAACCCCAAAATCGGGTAAAACTCAACTGACAACCACTTTAGCTTTCTGTTTAACAAGACGAAACAAACAGAAACTAAAAGAAAAGTGCGGGAGGGCCCGTCTGGTCTTTGGCACGGGTGGCGGGCACCACTCAACCACCCAGGCCAGTCCGAACCTGAGCGAAGGTACGCACAACGCCATTTCCTTTAACGAAAAAAACAAGCCACGAGTCACCTATTATTATTCAGTGAGAATTTGGTACGCCCTCGTGCACCTGGGAGCAAGCGCTAATGGTTAACAATATCACTGCCGCTAGGTGGCGCCACGGTATTTTCGTACGATTTTCAAAGGGTGATAGTGCCACTTTAATGTGTTTACAATTTACTGGACTGCAGTTTACACCTGGATTTGAAGTTGAATTAAAGACTCTTTCGCTCGCAACGAAAAAACATTATAAGTAACATTTCTTGATTGATCTTCAATAAGGGCCACCGCGCACACAGCAGCCAGATCATTGCGGCCAACGAGAATGCTTACGATGTATGTAGCAATACGCACTTGGCCGCAGCAGCCAGCCTGTCGCCGCAACCACTGGGATCCCGGGCGGCGTGCAGGCGGCCACAGGGCGACCATACTTGCGTCGGGTTCATTTTTCACCACGTGATCGAGAATTATCAATGAAAAACGGACGTGGCCGCGCGGAACGTCGCTTTGTTTTTTGGCCGCCACGACCACTGGCCGCGCGACCTGGCCGCTCCGTGCGCGGGCACCTTAAATGTGTACATTTACACGCCAGTTTCCACCTTCATTCCAAACAGTATACAGTTTTTAGCTGTTAAGAATACATGCTGTACTAATAAATGTGCTTCAACTCAACACTCCGCATGAAGCACATTTACATTTCGCAATGTTTTATTTATCATGCTTTTGCTACTGGGAGATTTTACGTCGCTTACTGGCTACTATATTTAAAACATCCCACGCATATTTAAGGTGGCGCACTTCGACATTCGAAGGTGACGCGTGGTTATGCCGGCAGTAGCAACTGTGTGGTTGTCACCGCGTGACACCTCTGTTCCCGTGGCAACGTTCACCTTTGCGTCGATCACAAGTCGGCACGTAGCGTTGCTTTACACCCCCCACAAGTCCGTGAGACGTTACCAAAATGCGGTTAGTAGGAGGCAAGAAAGAATCCCTTTAGAGTTAAAGCTTCCGTTGGTGGCAGTGGTAACTTAGCTTGATTTTACTAATTTTTAAGTCCTGTTAAGAATTGCAGCCGGTGACCAGAGTCGGTTTTCATTTACTCGAGGCAGCAGTTCAGAGTTTGGTAAATCTAAAATAACAGTGCAGCAAAAGTTAACACTGTAAAGTTAACACTGTACGGTAATGACAGTTATGCAAAGTAAAACCATGCCATTAAAAAAAAAAATCTAAAACCCAGCCCAGTAATGGAGAAGCCTTCTACAGAGATCATGTTTGTCTCATTAGAAGACTTGACTGGAGTGTTTACTGTCAACAATGCACAGTTTGTGTAGTGGCAGTGCACATTCCTCAGACGGTTTGTGCACTACCAGCTACAAGTACACAACTCATGTGGCGGCTGAGATGACACACATAGACGTGTACTGTTAGTATACAACGATTTCAAAGAGTCGTGAGAAAATAAATGGATACGGTAAACGGACATTTCGTCGTTAACATGACGGAAACCTCTAAAAACCCGAGCTACATTTGCGCAATCAAAGAGCAGCTGCTGGAAAACTTGGAGTGCACCTACTTGAGAAACTTGAGAAGCTGTTTCCCCTTGTTTTAAAACTAATCTCTAAATCGAGATTTATGGTGCGTTCATTAATAGTTAAATCAATTTCTTATCGATCTAAGTTATTCTTGGACACGTTTACAAAATAAAGGCATTTGCCAGTATCAGTTTTATAGTCGTGATAAGTATCACTGTTTCGTTTTCGTCATTGTCCAAAGCGTCATAAATTTGTCAGTCGTTTTCATGAAGGACGTTTCTACGACATGTTGTAGATTCGCTAAAGCTGCACTGCGCAAGTCAATTACTTGGCACTCACGTCCATGGGTAGCGTTTGGATGGCAGGTCAAGAAAGTGTTATGAATACGGGGATGCAACATTTACCCGTCACTGAACAGGACCGAAGCTAGCGGGAGGGCAACCAGGAGCAGGGCATTGAAGAACCAACCGTCTCGATTGCAACACCAGTTTAAAACTTGCAGCATCATCGGCGTTGTAACCCCCTTTACCAAAGTTCAAAATCGTTTTGCTTCTCAAAACACAAAATTATTTTCATAAAAAAAAATAAAATGATGGACCCAATCGTTCGTCACTGGTCGCTTTCCGAAATTCGGAACGCCTTTAATACATTACTGTGGAAACCTTAGAATTATAAACATTAGGATGGCGATGACGCTTGTGTCCAAATCACGTGTCCATTTAAGTTTCCTCACATACAGTCTTTGTGTGGTATACTCATTACTCAGTCTATTGAAAGCTTCCTACAGTTAATTAAACAAATTTGAAATGTCAAATATCTGAGAATTTAAAGGACCGTTCATTATTTTTCCACGGGGACGGGCTGGCGGATTGTTGTCATCAATACACAAAAAAAAATCATGACCCCCTTTGTTGTTAGCGAGTTTTTTGCCCTCACCTCCAAAAAAAAATTACACTAAAATTTCATTTTTATAAAATGAGTACGCCTATATAAAAGGTACTATATGCTGTGGGATGTGCTGAGCTAAATAAAATTACTAAATAAATAAACTTTAACATTCTGAAACTTGCTGTGCACTTACAGTTTATTCCTGACCCCCACCCCCTCCTCATAGCACCTTCCAACAATTCTTTTAGGGGGGGGGGGCGGGGGGGGGGTGATATAAAAATTGTCATGATCTCCCCCTCATTTTCCCGGCCCACCCCGTTGATAAATGATGAACGGTATCTAAAGTGCAAAAATATATTCCGAACGTCCCCCCCCCTTCATTTCTATCTGCCCTATGGCCACAGAATCATGCCCTTTTTTACTCTGTGAAGCACCACTTCATATTACTTAAAAAATGCTCTGACCGGGAGGGATACATACATATCCCCCAAATAAAATTGAAGAAGGAGTTAAAGATCCAGAACTGTTTTATTTTTCTCATGCACTTTTTCCTACTTTTTCTATTGCCGAAAAACGGGGATTTGCTAGCCATCTTGGCATGTCACCACTTTTCATGTTCGTCCAACCGCACGTGCGGGAATGCGAGAAATGAACCGCTCATTGAACATGCGATTGCGTTGATTTGGACATTTTATGTCGGGGATTGGGGGGAGTTTGCTAAAAAGTTGGGAGGCTCAGAAGTTATCAATTGTCCGAAGGAAGGGGAGGCGTTAGAATGCTCAGTTGTCATTTCTGAACTTAGAAGGGACGGCCGGGGGCATTCGTATTGATACGCAAGAGGTACAATTCTTTATGGATTTTTTTGGTGGGGGGGGGGATGAACTTGGTAATTGAACGATGTCTGACTCAAAGCATTTTTTTTGGGGTGGGGGAGGGGAGTGGGCTTTGCTAGGACTGATAATAGGCGATTAAGGTAGTTGTTTTACTGGTCTCTCAGGAACTCGTATTACCGTAGGCGAATTTCTCGGACACCGTACTTTGCATTCCAATTTCCTTTGACCTCCCCCCCCCCCCCCCCTCAGCCCAAAAAAAATCCTGGGTGCGCAACTAAATGTACTAAATACAGATGCAAACCTTTCTTCATTGCCTTTTGGACTTAAGTAGCAGACTGTCTAGAGTGGGAATTAAGCCATCGACCTTTTAGGCCATAGGCCGAAATCTTGCCGCTAAGCCATATTGACTTGGCTTAGTGGTAGGATTTCGTCCTTTGGTCTCAAACTTCGATGATTAAATTCCCGCTCAGTCAGTCTGACATTTAAGTCCAAAAGGTAATGAAGGTAGGTTAACGTCTGTATTTATTTATCAGTTACCGAGCCGATTTGGCTTTCCGTCCTGTTTATTGTACTGAAGGTAAGCAAATCTATACCAGAATTTCGGTATGGTGCGCCATCGATGTAGAACAGCAATCCAAGAGTTAGACATATTATATTGTTACACCCAATCCAACAAATGTCGGATGAGGGCGCATGGCTTCGGGTCCTTGCCCTGAATAAATCAATTCAATTCAACAAATGTTTAATCTGTGAGGGATTAGATTCCTGTGTTGTTAGGGTGTGGTGGAACAATATGTGGCGTACAATTGGGATTGTGCATGTGGTGGGTAGCATAACTAAGGGGGATTGGATGTCTTGGGTGTCGAGCTCTCTCACAGCCGGTGATGATACGTGGAGATTTCAATGCTCATCACTGGCTCTGGGGAAGCCACTGCTGTGACGCCAGAGGGCGCTTTCTTGCGGATATGTTAGAGGAGCTAGGACTAGATGTGATGCATGACGGGTCACCAACGTTTATTAGAAGATGTTGTGAAGTAGTCCAGGAATCTGTCTTGGATCTCTTTTTCTGTTCCAGTGCAGTCTTGCATTTATTTTCATTTGAGGTTTCACAGGATCTTAGTGTAGCGATCACCCTACCAATTGCCCTGTGCTGCCTATCCTCCCCGGGGCACTCTGGCAGGGGAAGTATACGGGGGAAATCCAAACAAACAACCTTCGGGTCTTGGACAGCGCAATGGATTGAAAATAGAATAGTTTGTACACCATGTAGGGTTGGTGCATCCCGCCCATTGTGGTGACTAGTGCGTGCTCTAGGGTAGTCTGCGATCGTCGCAGGGCATGGCAGCACTATTGCCAGGCCCCATCAGACCAGCGATGATTTGAGTTCAATGGAAATGCTAATGAGTCTAGATATGTCCTCTGCCAAGAAGAGGCACAATATGGTCAGATACGTTGTGTGAAAATATCTGCAGGACTGTCGCTGTCTAAGATTTGGCGTTTTTACGCCCGTGAGACTTGCGTGTGTCAATATTGTGGGTGATAGGTGAGAAGGGTAGGCTTTTAACCTCAACTTTTCTCTGGTACTTAACTCTCATAAGGGGCCTCCCCACCAGCTGGTGAGAATGGTCACGGTGTGCAGTCAGAAGTGGCCCTTACCATAGGAGAGTTAAATACTGCCACAGACTACTGCTCTTAGAACAGTGCACTGGGAATTGATCAGTTGATCAGGTCAATTATAGGCAACTGAAGGCTCTCAGCAGAGAGGCTCGAACTAGTTACTTTCCTTTTTTCAAGGTCTTTTGGAGGGAGCCCCAGTCCCACCTACGTGGCTCTTTTCAGTCGTAACTCCGGTACTTGGTAGGGGTAAGATTCGGACCTCGGTATTGGCCAGTCACTCTCCTCTCCTGTGCTAGGAGATTGTATGAAAGAATTTTAGCTCGTAGGCTGGTTTGGTCCATAGAAAATTCAGGTAAGTTGTTTAAGGCTCAATTTGGCTTTCGAAAAAGTAGGTGTGCACATGATGCAGTACTTTTTTTGGAATCTGGCATAAGAAAAGCATAGTTGCATGCAATTTTGCTGTAGCGTTTTATTTTTATATATGCTGCTTATGATATGGTAGATGTGGATTGAGTTGGACTTGCTCTTCAGGATCCAGGTGTAAATACAATTTTACGGAAGGCTACACTGGCATTGTTGGCGAAAACAAGTTTTGCCACTCTTGTAGATGGACACTGGTCTGTTCTCCGGGAAATAGACAGAGGCCTCCCGCAACTAGTTAATGCTGTTGCCTATGCAGATGATAATGCTGTGTGGGTGTTGGATAATGACCTACCGAGTATGCTGGAGGTACTGGAAGGTGATATTGCTAAGGGGTCTATTGCAGAGAGGGGTTTACCTTTCAGCTGTAAAGACAGAACTGATGGTATTGCGGCCTCTTTCAGAGTAGGCTCTTCTACAATAACCACTGTTTCTTGTGTTAGATATTTGGGTGTGCGTTTGGACCCGTCATCGAGTTGAGTTGACAGGGTCAGGTTTCTGCTTTTCGAGAAAATATCACGGCACTGCTGCGTGTGCTGAAGGCTATTGCCTCCATTGGATAGGTGGCCAGGCATTGTGTGGTTTCAGTCTTGTGAAATTTCAAACGAAACTTACTGTTTTTCGCAGGTTCAAGGAGTCTAGTGCATAAAATTCCGACGTCTCTTAATGAGTGTCTGAGAGTTGTTACCGGCTACTTGACCTCGACCCCCATTTTGGCGTTGCTGGTAGAAGCAGGCGAACTGCTGGCACATGTCAGGACTCATTAGTTACTTTGTGCACTTTGTCTGAGGGCAATTGCTAGGAGTAATAAGGACCGCCTGAACGTTATTTTGTTGGATTACTATTTGTTAAGCCTAGAGGCCGGGAGGTCTTGGAACTCCGGGTCTGGGTGCGACTCTGCTGATGAGTCTCTGCCTAGTCCGGTTCACTACTCCTGCCTTTGTTTTTCCTCCTTGTCCTTGGACGTGGTGCAACACTGTTCTACATGCTTTAGGTCTCTTTCATGGGGAAAAGACAATGTCTAAGCAGACGACGATAGCTTATGTGGCGTAGGAAAACAAGCAGATCGTCCAACTGCGTGGTAGCAGTTGTATTTGCGGCTCATGAGCTCCAAAACTTGTTTATGTACATAGCCGTTTTGAGTAGAAGCGTAAAGAGAAACGTGATGCTCACTCGACAATATACAACGTTATGAGAATCAGACAATGTGACGCAAGCCACACAATATAACAGCACAAGAAGCTTGGTGGTTGTTATGTTAGAACAAACACATGCCAATTATTAAATTACGTGCAGGCTTTTGCATCAAGGAAAACAGTGACGTGGCCACTCGTAAGACTCAATAAGTGGTCCGCCATTTTCCTATCCTACAGTGCAGCACGACACACCTGGCTCCCGTGTCCCGCTACACGGTGGGCGGGGTTTTTTTCTAATCCCAACAGATCATGGGACCGCACGCCCAACGAATGATTCGCTTGTGCCTTCCCACGTGAGCTTTTGACGTAAACAAACAAGCGGACGTGGAAAAGCAGCATAACTCCTTTGAAACGCCGCGCCACGCATCTGCTCTAGGCATTGAGCGTGGTCTATAAACAAGCGGTACGTTCCTAAACGACCAAACGCACCGCTGTCGGTGACAGTTTGGCACATTCCCTGCTTATATCCGTGTTGATGCGGCTTGATTGACGTCAACATCGTCAGCGACGAATCTGTTTTGCCAAAACTGTTAGCTCGTGCATGCTCAAGCCTCCACCCCAGCAAACCACCTCCCTGAAATGGTTCACAATTTGGCATTTTGCTCTCACATCTATTACATCTATTAGCCAATCCTGGTCAAATCCATTAGCTAGGTCTGGTCGTGGTGAAGGTATGACGTATCAATACGCTGCTGAGCTCGTTGAGCTGTATTGTAGTTTAGGAAGGTACTGAACGGCTGATGCAACATCACTGCGCACGCGCGACATCGAGTTTGGAGCCAAACTGTCTGTAACAGTGGTGCATTCTGTTCGCTCTGTTCGGTGCTTTAGGAAGGTACTGAAGCCCTTAGGGGCTGCATCAGGACAATGAGTTGGCATCTACTGTAATGCCTCTTTCCTACGTGACACGTGGGAGGGGAAGCAGAGATTAGTGTTCCACACTAAGTTGGGGGTACTTTTACCATCTCCGCGGTCTGCCATCAGCATTTATTGGGGAGCTAGTTGCTTTTTCTATTGCCCTACGCACTGGACTTTATCTCCAATAGCGTGGTTTCACGGTTTTTACTGACTCTGAGGCGGGTATAGTTTATGTCAAACGTGCCCTGCTGCTCTAGAGAGGTTTATCACCCATTGGTTTTGGAGATTGGATGGAAGCTTTTCAAGGCTAGGGAGAGTGGCATCGATGTCTCGATTCGGTGGGTGCCGAATCATGCTGGCATTCACGGCAATGAGGTTGCTGACGATCTTGCCTGTCGAGGCATGGCAACCAAGGATAGAGTGGTTAGCTTCTTAATGGGTCCCCAAGGCTGCAAAAGAGTGGCAGGTCAAATGGAGGGATGGCGCTGTGGGGAGGACACTGTTTGGTATCCATCCGGAGGTTGTGTTGAGTAGCGCTCTAGCAGGACTTCCTCGATGAGATGCTGGACTGCTGTCCCGCCTACGAACGCGTCATGTGTTATTGGGTGTCCACAAGCATAGGCTCGGTTGGAGAACCACACCGCTTTTTGTCTGCGGGAAAGAGGAGACAGTGGGCCACTATCTGTTTGAATGCACTCTTTGCGATAAACACGAAAGGCCATCACTTTTCGGGGGAAACAGCGCGGTTCTCATGTGTGTTATTGTCAAATTGTGTAAGGCGACAGGTCGTTTTGAGTATTGACAAAGTTCTTACCAGTCTGGAGGCTGGTCTTCGGGGCCTGCCAGAAGGTAGCAATGTATTATGTGATGAGTTGGCTGTGTGCTTAATTATTGCCTTATGTGTATTGGTGTGTTAGCAGTGTATTAGTGTTTTACCTTGCTTATCGTGAGTGCGTGGTGTGAGACCAATAGGCTCAAAGAAAGAAGAAAGCAATGTTGACGTCATTGGTGGTGGTGTAACTACATTCGGCAGGGCCAGTGGCTATAATTGGCGCTTGGGGCCCCTCAAGGATGGTGCATAAAAAACGCACGAGCTGAAAAATTTAGGTACATCGTGCTAATTTTTCTAATTTTTTTTTGTTATAGTAACAATAGGACCACTTTTTCTTAAATGATCCCTATTTTCATTTTCACAAAAGGAGCCCAGCCTGCATAGCTATCGGCTCAGAGAAAGGCTACACCCCATTCGTTTATGGCAGCTCAACGAAAAGAAAACTCGCCTCGCTAAAAGGATCCTGTCGCTTTAACAAAGGCAAATTAAAGCCTTTTTTTCTTAAATGTAACGAATTTTTTCTTTTTTTTTTGGGGGGGGGGGGCCCCGGGGGGCGGGGGGTTGGTGGTGCTACCACCATTGCGTCCTTACTGCGCCGCTGGTCATTGGCACACTGTAACGCATCGTGTAATAGCGCATCAGCATTTAAAAGCCTAAATTTTATTTTCAACCACAATGAGTTACAGTGTGCCAACGATGTCAACATTGCTTCTGTTTGTAGCCTATAAAGGTGGTTGACATGTTGTTGGGTCCCATGTCTGTCCCGTAACAACGAAAACTGTTCTCAGCAACTCTTACCATAAACCCACATTTTCAATCATTATTCGGTACCTGACTATTGAGTAGTAGTAACAGTATTCTCCAAACCCGTTTTGGGTTATTTTTTTATTATTTAATTGTGCCGTTTGTAGAGTTATTGTGTACGCGGCGTATCTTGAATCCTGCACGTAATTTATGATCGGCTACGTCTTCCTGCAGGGGGCGGCTTTCATCGACGGCCGCCATTGTTTTTGTAACTATTTTGGATAACAACAAGGCACTCTGCTACCAAAAACATACAATCGATTATTTGTGTTCATTCTGGATCTGGAGCGAACTCAAGATGGGATGCGGACGCTATAGTAGCATCCCTTTACATTTGAGCGTGCCACTTCAAAGCTTGAAGAAATTAAAACAAATAAAAAGAGCAAGCTCTCAAGCTTGTTCTCTGCCGTAATTCTTCGTCGGAATCGGTTGATTAGTCTTGTGAAGGCAAAAAAAAAATAATAAATAAAATGAAAAATAAATTGGTAAATAAAAATAGAAATGAAAGCATTCTTTTTTAATCTGTTATGATCGCGCGCCAGGCCTCATCTGTATGCATTGCCTGACTTGAGAATGGAGCTGGTCGTCGATTCTCATGGCCTCGAACGCGTTCCAGCCACGCGCGCCTGCGCCCTACCATTGTTGCTGCCTTCGTTCGGGCGCGTGCTGCTGACGCTTGCACTGCAAATAACTGTGCCTTTCTTTCATTGTTGTTACTAGTGCAGAAATTTGGTGAAAATACTTGAAATGTAGACGAAATAGTCGAGCGTAATTTTTTTTTTCAGCAGATTTAGATATCTACGCCAGTGTCTGGACAAATCGAAGAAATTTTATTTGTTGATTCGTTCACAAAGACTTCATTTAAAGGAGTTATGCATAGAAAGGCTTGATCAGAGATACCTTACTTATAGAGCAGCGTCAAGTGACGTCATATTGGCTACGAGACACCGTTTGGAGGTAATAACTACAAGGTGCACTAGATTAAAATGTAAGGAAAAACAACGGCACTTCTAGTCAATTGAGACCGGTTTCTTAGGCTTAAAAAAACGTTGTTTTCTTCAACAACAAAAATCGCGCGTTATACGCTTAAGAAATCCAGTCTAATAGTATTGGCTTCAGTAAGGTGACCTTCTTTTCGCCCTCTAGTGCCCTTGCAGCTAACCCTGTTACTGGCTCCACCATAGAGTCACATACAAAAATACTCCGTTATGTCACTGCTCTATAAGTAAACCAGTACAAGCACAAGCTACAGGTTCAAGGTCAACTGAAATGAAAGCCCCGGTGAAGTCTGGGTTTAACGTGGCTTGACAGTAGATACCCTTCCCTGAGAAGTATACCGATCGTTTTAGAGCATCCTTACTTGTAACCACTCATAATTTAACGAATTTAAAAAAAAACACATACAACAAATCACAATTTAACGAATTAAAAAAAAAAAACACATACAAGAAAACGCCTCTCGACTAAAAAATACAATTTTTGTCACTATTAGGTTTAATTAGTGAAGCGCTATACAACGCCGATCATTCACACAAAATCACGCACTAAAAGTTAAAAAAAAAAAAGGTATGCTGAGCATCACGGAAATGTGTGAGATGTAAGGGCTTCCGAAACGGGAAAAAGGCGTTACTCAAATTTATCACTTACTTATCTTGCCACCAATTATACAATTTAATACTTTTCTTGGTAATAATTTAATCGGATTTAAAATATTCATTGGCTGGAGTATGTCAATTTTTTTTGGGCAAAGCTAATAAATAAAAAAAAAAAAGCATACGGTTGTCAGATATAGTTCTCTCCTCAATGTGCATTGTGCAAGAGATCACGGGTTCGAGTTTCACCTCAGCCAACCCGAACATTATCGGGAAGAGAAGGACCCTGTGATGACTCGTGCTAATGTCGAGTGTGGCATGTGAATGAAATGAATGTTTTTACTGCGCTCAATAAAACGCAAAAGGACCAGGAAGGATACCGAGTACCCACTAACACTTAGCCTATCATGTACAATTTACAAAAAAAATAATAATTTTATTTATACTTTATTACATAAAATAAAATCCCCTACTGGGGATCAGTGGTACATTGATCATTTGACTAACCGGCGATCAAACTTGAGTCTTGTACGGTGTGACTTTAAACCAATATTTGCGAAGTTTTTAAAGCAGAGATGCAGAACTGGTCAGCAACGCCTTGAAGCAGGCTTCACCTACGAGCGTTGAGAGGCCAAGGCCATAACTTAACCTTCCACCCTCAGGAAGGAAAAACGACGGTGGCAGGTAAACATGCTAAAATCAGACTTTTGACCAACTAACCAACTCCTGTAGGTCGGGAGTCTATTTCTCACTTACACTGATGTTTCTGTTGCGAATGAGGGCTAAACTTGTCTAGTTAATCGCCAACAACTAGTCGCCAACAGTTGTGAAAGGCGGTAATCGTCTCTATAATATGTCACCTCACCTGTACCGTAACAACATACGACTTCTAACAGAATGGACGTCAGGTCCAAATTAGTTCCAATTACACCAAAGACGTACCATCGACATCCAGCTTAGACCTGCCCATGACTCAGATCCGGAGGACGTCTAGTTCAGACCAATTTTTGACGTGCGTTGGACCTATTTTTGACATTGGTTTAAAATTATTTTCTTTGTAACCACCATTTGTTTGTCCAGAACGTAGTACCCATCCTAAATCCACAATACATATACCGCAAATCGCCTATTAAAGGCTCATGGGCTGTTAAAATAATTTCGAAAAACAAAGCAGTGGGTTATAGCAAAGTTATGATTAGAATCTTATTTCTGTTCAGGAAGGATGTTTAGGCCTAATTCCATCGTGGAAAATTCGGCGTTTATGCGATCATTCACGTAAGTGATCTGGGTTCGGTCTAACATTAACGCAATGCCTTTATTCTCATTTATTCAAGAATTTAAGTTTATTTGCCTACTAGTTTATTCAGTTTGCGTTATGTAAGAAGCTTTTAGTTAATTTTGGAATTTTGGTGCAGTAGAGAAACCAGGATTTAAGGAGATGAAACCTTGATTTGTGTGAAGCTTTTAGTCAATTTTTAGTTAGTAGAAAAATTAAGATCTTAAATGCTTTAAGATCAGACATTGTGAAATAATCTAACTAAATCAATTAAACGATGAATTAATTCAATAAATCGTGAAATAAATCGTGAAATAATAAATTTATTTTTTACTAATAAACAAATAGTTACAGTCCCGGGGGGACGGGGTAACTAGGTTATTTCACGAGCATTTTAGTGGGGTGGGCCGTAGCTTTGCCAGGGCTATTAATAGGTGATTTACGTTAACTATTATCAATGCACTAATGTCAAACTTTCCATAATCGCTAGACAGCATAAGGGAGCGTGTCACACGTACTTACAGCTGTCTTCGGCTCTATATCAGCCATCTACTCAACGCAATCGCCATGTCTCAATTTTCAGTATGCAGGTCAGATTTTATTTTTTCATGACTTTACTTCATGACTTGACTTCGAAGATGTTTTATTTCGTAGATTCTGTTGTTTATTTAGTTTATTATTAAATTTTTACTGAAGTAGCAACCTATCAGGTTTTAAATAATTAATTGAAGT
>JAHWFP010034433.1:123038-133416 GCA_023313725.1 Lithobius niger | reverse complement strand
GACCCTAGGCCTTGTCCATACCTACGTTTTAAGCTATAGAACTCTAAAATCGGTTCAGTGGTTCGAGCTCCAAGTAAGGGCAAAAGGTACATTAATGATTTCTGATCAGTGCTCTGCAATAATAATTGCTCTGCCGACTAGAATACTGTAGTCACATCAAAATCGGGTTCAAAAGGCCCTGGTCGGTGTTAATACCTACATTTTAAGCTATACAAATTGAAAATTGGTTCATTGGTTCGATCTCTAGGTGAGAGCAAAAGTTTTAGCCCATTTGGCTTTCCGTGTCAAGAATATTGTAGTTACATTAAAATAGCCTGCGCAAGGCCCTAGGCCTTGTCCATACCTACGTTTTAGGCTATAGAACTTGAAAATCGATTCATTGGTTCGACCTCTAGGTAAAGGCAACATTTTTAGCCCATTTGGCTTTCCGTGTCAAGAATATTGTAGTTACATTAAAATAGCATGCGAAAGGCAATAGGCCTTGTCCATACCTACGTTTTAAGCTATAGAACTTGAAAATCGGTTCAGTGGTTCGATCTCCAGCTGAGGGCAAAGAGTCCCAACAGCAACATTAATGATTTTTGCCCAGTGCTCTACTATAATAATTGCTCTGCCGACGGGAATACTGCAGTCACATCAAACTTGGGTTCAAAAGGCCCTGGTCGGTGTTAATACCTACATTTTAAGCTATAGAAATTGAAAATCGGTTCAATTGTTCGATCTCTTGGTAAGAGCAAAATTTCTAGCCCATTTGGCTTTCCGTGTCAAGAATATTGTAGTCACATTAAAATAGCATGCGAAAGACTCTAGGCCTTGTCCAATGTCCATACCTACGTTTTAAGCTATAGAACTCTAAATTTGGTTCAGTGGTTCGACCTCCAAGTGAGGGCAAAGAGTACATTAATGATTTCTGCCCTGTGCTCTGCAATAATAATTGCTCTGCCGACTAGAATACTGCAGTCACATCAAAATTGGGTTCAAAAAGCCCTGGTCGGTGTTAATACCTACATTTTAAGCTATATAAATTGAAAATCGTTTCATTGGTTCGGTCTCGAGGTGAGATCAAAAGTTTTAGCCCATTTGGCTTTCCGTGTCAAGAATATTATAGTTGTATTAAAATGCCTGCGAAAGGCTCTAGGCCTTGTCCATACCTACGTTTTAAGTTATAGAACTTGGAATTCGGTTCAGTGGTTCGATCTCCAGGTCAGAGCAAAGAGTTCCAACAACAACAACAACAACAACAACAACAATAACAACAAAAATTTGGAATGTGGTGAAATAGTTATGACACGACCCCAAATACCGAATTTCGTTGGTCTATGTCAATTTTGGGCGAAACTATAGGAGTTCAAAGTTTGACGTTTAACACGGAAGTTCATGCTGAGGCTTACATAAGGACCGCTACCGCGGTCCTTGATCACCCTACATTACCCAGAGGTTTGGTCTGATAAATAGTAGTTGCCCATTCTGCTTCAAAATACAAAACATATGACGTTGGCTCCAAAACTATTGAAATATAATATTGTTCATGTTGCGTATCACGTTGCAAGTGTGAAGTAGTTAGGTGTATGGTGTCCTCAGCGATTTGTAAATACAGGTTCTAGTGTAACCATATTGTAAATCACTAAACATAGAGCGGGAGTGGTTAGGCATTGCTTTGTACCTAGTGGTACTCTTAAAACTCAGTGTGGTTTTTCACTGTATACACAGTACCAGCGTGGTGCCCTACTCCCACATGTTGATCACTTTAAATCAGTAAAACGTAATTTTATAAATATTTTAAAGGAACTGAATATCTAGACACACGTTAGTGCGTCGCGCCAAGTTAGGCAAAAATCATCACAACAAACATCATATCAGTTCAATTGTCGAGGTTGTAAACCATTGTAGCGTGGCGCCATAGCGTCAGTGTCTTATATCTTGAATCATAGTTGGGCACATTTCAGGTAATTGGGGGAAAATAATAATGCGGCACAAAAGCTTAAATTGTGTTGAAATCGAGAGCATTGACCCACCTGACAAAAATTAACTCGTGCAGGAATGCCAGCTAAGCTGCTTTCAATGCAAAACATTACCCTCAATAACGTTGTAAATGTGTTACTAGTTCCTAACTAGGTACTAACTAGCTACTAGCTAGCTAGTCCTTTCATCCCCATGTTAATTTCCATAGGGTGATTATTCATCGATACCAAAATAACGGGAAGGTTTCCAGCTATGAAATTGGGCGAACTGTGTACCTTTTATGGTTTGGAGCTTGGGGGCGTAACGGGAATGGCGTGGGAGGGCGTGTAAGTTCGAAAATATATATAAATACCATTGTTAGTATTGTCGGCATTGTCTCTCATTGGACGGCCAAAGTTCGGACAATGAGAACGTGGTTACTGATGTACGTGCCTAGACACACACTAGTGCATCACGATAAATGTAAACAACGTTGCAAATAAATTGTATTCACGTCCAATTCACGAAAAATAAACCAACTGTGAAAACAAAGCAAAATAAACAAAGCCAAAAACTGGTAAAGAGGCCACTGAGTTGAGAGTGGTTCGGCCCTTCAAAGGAGTGATATCAAAACACCAAAACTAACTAAATAAAACAAATCACAACAAAATTAAAACCAAACCAAAAACCCATAAAGAGGTGACTAAGTTGAGAATGGTTCAGCCTATAGGCAAAAGGTAGTAGCAAATTGTTGAAAACCAATTTCTTGTTGACGTGGCACTTTATAGTACACATCTGCACGATAGTGAAATTGACCCAATACACAAAAAAAGGGGTGATATCATATCAAAAACCAAAATTGGTAAAAGGGGCCGCCAAGTTCCGAATGGTTCGGCCCTTCAAAGGAGTGATATCAACACACCAAAACATTCGCCAACTTAATCGCACCGAATAATACTTTGGACGTTAAATGAAAACTGGAACATCGCTACCGAAATTAGCTATGTTCTAGTTTTCATTTAACCTTCTTCGAATTATTAAGCAGTGCGATTAACTTGGCGAATATTTTGGTGTGTTGATATCACTCCTTTGAAGGGCCGAACAATTCGGAACTTGCCGGCCCCTTTTACCAGTTTTGGTTTTTGATATGATGGAAATTACTCAAAGTTTTTTAAAATGTTAAAACCGGAATTACTCTATTGAAGATATCTATAACGTGAATCAAATGTCACGTACGCTCATTATAATGTTACAACTGCTCTTAATTACTGTTCTTGTTCTGGTCTAATTCACGTACCAGGGAAAAGCCTTTAAAACTGGGTATGTATCTAATATACTGGGATTGCTGCTAGTATTTCCATTCCATCATTGTGAAATAGACGTTTGGAATGAGTTCTAGCTGATGTTGTCATGGATCAACCTTACAATACCACAATAAGAAACAAAAAACATGGTCAGTTGGTGTAGAAAAAGTCATAAAAAAGAGTTTTTTTTTTATTAGAGGGAACTAAATTATAATCAAGTCAGTTTGTTTAATAATTATGCCTTGAGTTTGTTCTTAAGCAATTCGTTAGTTACCTAATTAACAACGTAATTATGCTGTTAAACAGTTATTTTGAGTTTTATTTTCATTTTCTCTTTTAGATTACCGTACATGCAACATGCTGGGAACATGTCACCTTGTGAAAATTTCGCTATGATGAAGAAGATGATCAGCGGAACTCTCAATGTGATGTTCAAATTCCATCGTAATGGTTGTATGTGCCCAAAGAAATGCAGAGAAACCGTATTTAGTTTAGAGTTTTTATCAGGTTTACCGATCTCAGAAATTGGTCCCAATACATTTAGAGTCTCGATATTATTTCCCAATCCAAGGATTACTGTTGTAGAAGAAGCATCTTCGTACGGGTTGGGGCCTTTATGTGCAGATATTGGCGGATCAATTGGGCTGTTTTTGGGAATAGGGGCATGGCAGCTATTTGATTTAATACTTGCTGCACTGCTTAGGGCTTCAAAAATTAAAATGTAATAGTAAACATGTACTTACGGCAGTCATTTTATAAGTTGAATACTGTTTGCGACTAGATCTAGAAAGGTTTAACAGTGAATTGTGCAACAAAAAATCGTAAATCGTAAAATAAATAGTAGAGGCTACAAACGACGAGAAATGTTCCAACAAATGCAGTCCGTTCACATGTTGCCACTTGTTAAGCGACAATGTTTACATATGACACACTAATAGCCTACTAAACAATTAAACCAAATGGATACAAGAATACACTGCCAACACTCTGTAAAAAAGCCTTTCTGGCTAAACTAGTCTAAATTTCAACACGAAATGTTTCGTGTTCATGGGTCATATCGGGTATAATAATAATTTTTGTGTAAAAGAATAAAATTAGTTGCTATTTTTTTTATGCAGTTTAACAATCTCCTCAAAGTTTCAGTGGTACGACTGCACTTTAGTTCGATTTTTTTTCCGAATTAGATCCAAGTCTAAAGTTACCAATAGGCCTATGGTGGTTAGTAGTCTGCCTTACCATATCACCAAGAGGAATCTCGGCCTGCAAATTTATTACACAGCAAAAATCCGGAAAGGATTGTGCTAAAGTGATGTGACATGCATCAACATTATAATAATTGTTTATTAAAAGAAAAGTTCAGTCAAAACAATGAAAGAAATGAACGAAAAATTGAATGAACAAATTAAATATGCTACGAAGATCATTGTTTCAATGAAAAATTAAAACAACGACCGCAAAGCAAAAAATTGCATATATTAAATAAAAAAAAAACATTATAGTGTAAATTGATAGGAAAGCTGATTACATCCTCCTTAATGACATGATCTCTTCTATTGACGGGACAAAAGAAATTGCATACTTGGACGTTAAAAGTCTCACTGCCGTTAACAATTTCATTCCTCAGATGAAAAAATCCAATAATGGCAACCCTCTGATTTAACTCAGAGATTCAATCTTGTATCAAACTTACAAACGTGGAGTGCAATAATAATAATAATATTATAAGCAATTTGTTGCTGGAACAACAGGTCTGGAAAGGATCGCGGGGATCGCTGACTGCCAGCCTAAAAAGCGGGCAGCATTTACGATGTGTGTAAAAGAGTGAATAAAAATATATAAAAAGGGAATGTGAATGTGGCAAGGTGAAAACTAATGCAAGACAAATCAATTCAACAAGCCCTCGTAAAGGTGAAAAAGTTCAAACAGCATGGTCAATGGAAAGGTGGGATAGAATATCAACTGCCTTACCACCAAGATTAGACCTGCCTGGGACACAAGGGTCCCCGATGGTATCGCCAGTCGAATGAAAAAGGAGGAGAAGAGTGAATGACCATTTGTCATAAAACAAAACAATGAATAAAATATGTAAAAGAATGTAAATAATTTAAAAGTCTTTAACGTAAATTAGATTATATGATTCGCCTGGCTGCAGTTAAAAAAAAAGAAGAGCTACTCCAGTAGAGCTTGTCAAAACAAAGAGTTAAATATAAAAAGTTAAGCACAAAATTATGGTCTTTTAAGAAATCTGGTTAGGTGGTTTGTGTTTAACAACCGCCTGAACACATTTACGGAAGGTGCCATAACTGTCTCATGAAACAGGGAATTCCAAACGAGGACCACCCTTACAGCAAAGACGTATCGACGACAGTAAAGTCTCCTAGTGTTAGGGGTGCCCACGAGTACAAGTAGCAGGACTAAGTTCAAAAAGAGGTAGCTCAATGGGCCGAAAACCACGAAGAATTTTAAACGTCAAAATAAGATTGGCTTTAAGTCGACGGAGCTCCAAAGACTCCAAGCCCAGTTTAGTAAGATGCAGATGGTCGGCAGCATGCCTCAAGCGTGGTAATTTAGTGAAGCGTCGCTGGATAGATTCAAGGTGGTCGATATCCTTAAAAAAGTATGGGTACCAGACTGGGCTAGCATACTCTAACAATGGCCAAACATAGATCTTTTTTCACCCCGCCTACCATGTACCTTATAAGTCAGTATAGGGCTCATGAGCAGCATGCTAGTCTTACGAAGAGTCGCATATTGTCTAAGCCGAACCACAGCTAAAGGCAGGTTTTCTTACATAAACCAAAGAAAAGGTCCACTCGAGGTAGTTACCGAAAACTGACTTTCAGATTATATTTTCAATCTCACCTACATTGATGATCTCAAAGTACTTTCGTCGATTTTTTTAGAATGACTCTATTGCTAGCTGATCTTTACTTAACTGCCTTGAACTCAACCACAACAAACACGTTGTTATTTACTTTGGGCACAATAATGAACACTATTACACAATCAATAGCACTGCCCCTAATCAAAACACTTTCATAAAGGCTCACGACGTTATCAAATGTTTTACACAGGTCAATGCTCTTCTTTTCTCACTCCTGTAGACTCACAACCTGAGACTCCTTGGCAACCATTCTAAGCTTAACATCAGACATCGCTTTTTCTCTGAAAGAGTCGTGCCCCTTTGGAATTCTCTATCACCTTACGTCGTGTCTGCCACCAGTCTGAACTCTTTCAAAGCACGTTTTGACAAGGGTTCTTAAGGTGTTTTTCCTCTGGGTTTTTTCTTTTTTTTCAGGGGGGGGGGGGTTGGGCGCCATCGTTTTAGCCTTGGCTCGGCGCCGTCTACTACTATATTCTATATTTGTACAAGTCCTTCCTGAGTCCTGTGTTATAATACTGCTCCGAAACCGAAACGGCACGCTGTAGTTACAACGCGTTCTTTTCCCATCTTGACTCTATCAGAGTCGCCTAATGAAGTGGTGTGAATCTCAAAAAGGATCTTTCTTATCCTGAACACCTTCATGTCTCTAACTCACTTCTGTTGAACGATGGCTTCTCTGTGGGGGACGATTTTCTTAACTATCAAATCCATGATTAAATCCTGTATGTTGGTATTCCTGATATATTTGCTGTGCTATGACTAACACTAAACGGCATGATTCAAAACTTCTTTTTGCCACTTCCTCAGGAAATGTTCACAGTCTTTTTTCAACAGTACTTGGGGCCGGAAGTAGTTTTTCCATTGTATGTGGGGTCCGTCCATGGAACTCTCTTCCACTGCCCATCAGTTCTGCTAAAACTGTGAACATTTATAATAATCGCTTGGGCTGCAAGTAACCTTACTGGTAGCTAAATCTCGGTTTTGGGAAGGTGGGTGCTAGTCTGAAATTGCTCAGCACTGACATTTTGTATTCTATTCTGCTCTGTCCTATTAACAGTAGTAAAAACGTTCGCCTAGGCATGGTAGTGAGTTAGACGTCACATCCGGTCTGATGGATTGTGGCTAATAGAAATGATGGTAACTATCCGTGACGTCATCCATGATGGCTGTCCCACTGTAGACAACCAAAAATTGCTGCCTCTAATATGGCTCAACCCAAAATGGCTGCCACGGACCAAAGGTGACAACGATCATGTTGAGGTGGTCATTTGTTCCGTTATTGATGCAATCGTTTTTTGTATTAATAACTTTATAATAGCATATAAATACTAGCCTATTATGTCATTCTATAACAATGTTCTCGGGGCCACCATCCACGTAGATCAGGTTCAAGTAAACGTATACAGTAGGAAATATAAAAAAATGTCTGATTTTTATAACACATTTTGTCCCTTTAATGGAGGCTATCAATATGCAACATGCCCTGCTGCGATGGCAATTCTACCCACTCTTTTATCAGGTTACAATGGGCACCTCAGCTTGTGGAAAATTGTATTGTTGCTATTGTTGAAGATGTTTCCTTGAATTTCGTGTTAACCTTACTGTATCAGTCACATAATCTATCATTGTAACTTACAATTGTTATTTTATTAACGTTAAGTTAGATATTAAGTAGGCTAGAGTGAGCGTGTGGCATTAGGGCCTGTAAGCTCAATAAAGATACAGATACAGATACGTTACAATAGCACATACACACTAGCCCGTTACATCAGTCAATTACAACGTACTCGGGTCCGCTAACCACATAGATCAGGTTGAATTAAATGTGTAGAATAGAAAACAAACAACATTTCTAATATTTATATCATATTTGTACCTTTAATGTAGGCTATTGATAAGCACCATACCCTATTGTAACGGTAATTCTACCCACTCTCTTATGAGGTCACATAGAGCATCTCTGCTTGTGTAAAATTGTATTGTTGCAATTGTTAAAGAACTACTATTATATGTCTCTTTGAACATTGTGTTAACCCTATTGTATCGGTCATATTATCTATAATTTTAACGTAGGTATTCTGTAAGCATGGGTGACGTTAAGGTTATGTTGCCAGCTCCTCTTACCACAATGCTGCAACATGCTCGATAGAAGGAGCCACAGTAAGATATCTCAAGTAATCCCCTTTTCGTCATAGGAGCACGGTGGTTTTGCATTATTAGCATGTTGGTTCCTAGGTAATATCGCTGCCTATATAAGTCAAATACTGAACCCTCAGTTCAGCTCATTCCGGGTCTGACACTCACAGCTGCAACATCTCTTCAGGTCAATGCAACCTCTGGCTTATTCTACAGCAACCTTGACCTGACATTACTATTCATTAGGGTTAAGTCCTAAGTAGCCAAGTAAACCACAGATTCAACAATTCTTCCCGTGTGATGCTTCATTCCATCCTTTGCCATTAGCTGTAGCATAGCACAAGTGGTTTCTTTTGGCCGAGTCAGAATGACTTAGTAGTAGGACTTCGACCTATGGTTTCAAAGGGTGAGGTTCAATTCCCCATTCAGGCCATTTGACATTTAGTTCAAAATGCTATGTAAGTAGGTTTCCATCCCATCTATTTAATCCAGAAAGCAGGATCGAAAGTTTTTTTTTTTTAATTAACAATTTTGGTCTTTTAAAAAAAACTAAAACTCAACAAGTGAGCCCGTAATGTTATAATAAAGTTAACGAAAGTTCGGTTATATGTCATTTGTGTGTGAAAGTGCATTCGTTAATGCGCCAATACTTGATCGAGATTAATAATCACTTTTCTGGCTTAGTTTGCCATTGCGATGTAAATGGCTATGATCCACCTAGTGTCACAATTACATATGACGATTGATATCCAAATGTTGGCTTAATGCCTTCATGTAAACAAATTACTTCTTAAGGAAGCAGTAAACTAGGGTGAATTACCTTACTTGCCTCCTAACTCTTGATTTGCCTTCTTATCAACATTAAATGTCGTATTTTTTAATAACTCTGTTAAACACTTTGAATTTGAATTTCTACATAAGCACTACTTCTAATATATTTTGTTACTTTTGGTTTAATTTTATGTAAAACACACGTTATGAAGTGTAAGTATATGAAAACACAAGTAAACTGTCAGAGAAGACTGCTATTGTAACGATAAAAAAATGTCCCACTATTTATAAACAAATAATGTTATGCGTTGGTATTCAGATTCAATTGACTGAAATTAGTCTTCACTATTTTTCTCACCAAAAGTTGCTAACATGCCCATGTGCAACTTAGGTTTTTCCTGCTTATGTACGGTCTGTCTGATATTACGATTGTGTATAATGAAGTTTCTGGGATATATTTAATGTATATTCAACTATTGCATATTGTAATTATTTGTTTATTGCCATTTGTAATTAAAAGAAACATGGAATGTATATTTTTAGAGCAGGGACCAATATGTAACATTAAGCCTATCCACTCTCTTGTGAGGTTACATAGGGTACCTCAGCCTGTGCAATATTGTATTGTTGCTGTGGTTAATGAATATTTATTGTATGTTTCATGAATATTGTGTAAACCATAGTGTATCAATAATTATTATCTATCATTGTAACTTAGCTATTCTGTAAGCATGGGTGACAATTAGGGTTATGTTGCTAGCACCTCACACCATAGGGCAGCAATATGCTTGAAAGAGGGAGCCACAGTCAGATGGCTCGAGCAACCCCTTGGCATCATAGGAAAACGATGGCTCTGCATTGTTAGTGTGATGCATCCTGGTGAATAACCTTGCCTGTATAAGGCAATTGCTGAACACATTAGCTCAAACTATTATGGGTGTGGCACACACAGCTGCAATGTTTCTGCCGCTCAATGCAAACTCTGGCTGGCTTACTCTAGAACAACCCTGAACTGCCATTACCACCCATTAGGATTAAGTCCCAATAAACCACAGCTTCAACCATTCTTCCTGTATGATGCTTCGTTCCATCCTTTGCTATTACCAGTAGCATTTCACTATCCTCCCCAAGAAGCATCCTATGTGTTATTATGTTTATTATTCCAGTTCTGCCTTATAATAATTGCAACATTTTGAAAGCTTAATGTAGATTTTCTCATTGCTGGCTGCACCCCTCTGTAGTCCAGTTGACAAATGCTGATTTTTGGCCAAATCTAAAAAACCTGTCTGCACAAAATGTTTTTGCGCAGAGATGTTCTGCAATATGTCCCTGCTCCAAAACA
>JAHWFP010034433.1:111575-123028 GCA_023313725.1 Lithobius niger | reverse complement strand
TTTTCTATCGGATGAACGGTGTAGATGCTAGAAGCAAAAAACCGGTTTTCGTCGCCATTTTTGGACGCCATCTTGAATTCCCCAAGGGTACCAATGTGGCATCATTATGTTTTGTACTACGGACATATTGTGAAACATTTCTGCGCAAAAACATTTTATGCAGACGATTCTTTTGGGTTTTCGTGCCGGCTGCTGGACTACCGTGGACATACCGTTATTTGAAAAAATCCCAGTATTGAAGCCTACACTCGTACTACAACAAAGGGCCTAATAGTTTTTGTTTGGGTAAACAAAAAAAAAGCTATCGCTCCCATCTGAAAAATTGCAATTAAAAAATTAAAATAAAAGTCACTCGCTCGGAATTTTTTTTTTTAATTAAGTGGTTCTTCTCGCGACAATAACTTAATTAATTTTTGGAGGCCTTAAGCTCAAGATATTATTCACTAAAGCTATGGTGTTGCACCTGCACTGCTATGTCCTCAACATGTCAATGACCACTATTCTTCCTCCACTTGAAACGGCACATTACCGTGCAATTCGATCATGAATATTATTTCATTGTAGATATTTTTAATGACTAATAAATTGGTCACACGCCTATTACAAGCAAATAACGACAACCATTATGGCCTCTCACACACCAGCGTGAGCACTATCATAGCATGCTCTAACGTGCAAACAATCTGTTACATTCAATCAAAGTCAATCATGTAATCCAACGAAACACTTCCTACCCTTTCTTGACACAAAACCAAAAGGCTCATCCAAGTAAAAGCAAATCTAAAGCCAAACCAATGTATAACCAAGCAGTAGAGAGGAAAGGTACCCAAATAAATAAATAAAATTTAAACAATTACAATTTAAATAAATAAAAATAAAAATTACAAATCTTACTGAAAATAAATTCATTAATCAATCAATAAATAAAAATAAAATCACGTACTAATACCGTTCATGCCCTCTCACAGAACACATGCTGGCTGATTTGGCTTTTGATTCACTTTACTTGAATCAGTGCTTGTATTTTTTTTATACCAGAGGGCAGCACATGTTATGTGATAGAATTAATGGACTTTTTAATGTAAGGGTTGTTGTGTTTGTATAGCAGGTCATGCTTTGCGATTGCTAATGCTGGTGGGTGGCAGACCTTAGGGTGTTATTATTTGATTTTTCAGGATTTTTGCCAGTTTAATTAAAGTACTAAGGAGTTAAATTCATGTAATGAGTTTAAAAAAGAACAGCTTTAAACGATTTATGACATTTACCCGTACCTAATTTATGTGACATGTCATGCTAACGGATTAAACTATATCCTTCATCACAAAACCAGAGTTGAACTTTGGACGAGAAAACCTATCTGTATAATAAAATTGCTACCGTGACCTTCGATCGCATCAGCATCATGGGTATAATATCAGTTATGGTGACTTCTTAAGGATGTGGCCTGACCTGTCTGTCTATGTCAACGGGGCTGGTCCCGTGCGAGAGTTTCCAATTTGAACAGAGATGCTTCACTCTTAGATACAAATGAATTATTAACTTAACATACGTCCAACGTATTTATAGTTCTTTTCAAGAAAGTAGTTCTTTTCAAGAAAGAACGGGTTGCCTTATATGGTCATTACGCGGCGATTGATTAGGCCTGGAACAATACGTCATCAATGACGTCATCAATTTAAGCGCCAAACAGTTAGTCCAATATGGCGTCATTTTCGGCTCGTTTAAGCGTGAGCAAGAAGCGAGAAACTTTACATAGCCAAGCAAGGGGAATAGTGTAGAACGTCTTTCATTACTTCAGGAGCAAAGGAGAAGCTGCTAGTGTTGTGATCTTCTAGAACAAACTGCATCGACAACGAACGTTTCATTTTTAAATGGAGAAGATAGTCAACGGCGGAAAAGCTGCGTTAGAAGCCGACGAAACGGCAGCAATAGCTGGGCGGCCAACGTTCTGTATGCCGGGTAAGAAGCGACCGCATCCCTCGCCTGTCACTAGCATGGCGGAGTTTAAACTGCCTGTTCTTCGAGCTACTGTAGTAGAAATATTTCAAGATGGTAATTATGCTATATTGATAGCATTTATTCGAAACTAATCTCAAATATAGAGTATAAAAGGCAGCAAGTCGTCTTTGTGTCGAATACTGCTTTCGAAGCTGGTGAAATGAAGTACGGCAAAGTTGCCATGCGTAAATTTTTCATTGACGACCTGAAATTGTTGCCCAACGTTAAAGGCATTCATGACAAAATAAACAATTACGCTCAGAAAATAGGAATCTCGCATTTCGTGAATGCACACCACGGAAGGAAAAAAACAATGGAATAACGATGGAATAACATTCGCGGCAGGCAGATCCCGACCGGGAAGAGGCAGCGGTTTTTTTCTGAATCATGCGGGAGGCTCAACGGCTTCGTGCCAAACGCTACGTTTTTGTTCCGATCCAAGACGAAATGAATGATGAATGTTTTAAACAATAGTTTGTGGACCAGCTGTTGTCAAACATTCGTTTACCAGCCATTGGCAGCTTCTCCATGAATTTATACTCACGAAGTGTTTTCAGCACCCCCCCCCTTGACTTTGCTACAGCAAGATTTTTTTCCTCAACAAGGAGCAAAACCGGCCCTTTTCAGGGCCTCCAAATGAACCAAAAGAGAATTAAAAACCGTGTTTAGATGAAATAAAAAAGAAATTTGTTGAAATTTCCCCAACCCTTCCCCCAACCTTTTTTTTAAGCTAATTAAAAAAAAATTGGATTGGGGGGCATTCAATATAAATTTGACAAATTTTTTTTCAGCCCCTTTTCTTTTCCTCTCCACTTTTTTTTTAAAGTTTTAAGTTAAAAAATACTATCAACTTAAATGACTGCCAGTCCAATAAAAAAATTGGACTGGCATACATTTCAGATATATTTGATAAAGTTTTTCTTTCATTCTTTTCTTCCAGCCCCCCTCCTCCCAATCTCTTTTTTTTTATGGTAAATATAAAAGAAAATTGGACTGGCACACATTTCAGATAAATTTTAATAGTTTTTTTTTCACTCTCCCCCCCCCCACTTCCCGACATTTTTTTTTAAGTTAATTGTAAAGTAAAGTTGGTTTTGGCCACACTTTTCGGATAATTTCTATGTTTTCTTCATTCATCCCATCCTGACCCCACCCTTAAACAGTAGACGCTTTGCACTGTAAATAGCTATTCGACCAAGCGTTCGTACAGCATGCTGCTGAAAGGCGCACCAAAACGCAACATTCGTTTGGCAAGCAAGTAGCTGCAAGGCGCACCGTACCTAACGAAAACAAGCGATGATTCAGATGATTTATAAATGTAGCTTCTGTTTTGAAGGATAGTATAATAGTGCCACAAAGCTAATATGAGACGCGAGCATTTGCGTGCATTCTTTTTCGCAACTTTGATTCCATCCCATGTAGGTGTAAAACGAACCCTAATAATGACACGGATGAAACAAAACTTATTATTTTGCTGCAGTTGGTCGTCAATGCTTAGTGTAAAGGTAAATGGACTACATATCCTATCTTTCCTCCATGGCTGAAGTCACGTAATGTGAAAAACGTAAAGATGGTTCCTTAAACGTCATTAATGAACCACTGTTCATGTACATTCAAGGTCTGCCACGGAAGACATGGCAGTGCATGTCATTTAGCAAACGCGGTATTGCATATTAAGTTGCATGCAGACAACTTTCATATGACATTTAAAAACTATGAAAAACCCATTTCAAAGTCAATAAAAACTGAGCATAAATTTTTATAGAAGGATACATTTAGTAACAACTTCACACAAGCTGTACGGATGGAGATAACCATAACTTTGTGAAACTTGGATGCATGTACAGATTTAAAAGTGTTTGGCTGTACCGTCTGTAGGAAACCTTTTTCGTGTAAAAATGGCTACTGACAGTTCATGTTGGTATGCGTTTGGCACGGATGTTTTTATTAAACGTTATAATGTGAAGGCTGCACTAAAACATCCTTTATTAAGTTTACCATGGTGAAACGTGGAAAGTGATGTTTCTCTCAACACTTCTCACAAGCCTCTAACTTAAAATGCTTACAAAATGAACCAGTTCACCCTCAGTTTGCAATGCCGATCAGTTATACTGCTGCTATTCTTTTTGTTGGCAGCAGGTATTCACATTTTCTAACTTTAGGTTGACAACTCAACCTACACCTCAACGACTCAACACCACCTCAACTCAACTCAACAACAACACCTTAGAAAGATGATAGTACTACACTAGAGACACCACATAAGATTACATATGTTTAATATATAAATCTATGTGGAAGGTACTTTGCCTAAACGGAAGTTTGTAATTATCTTAAGGCCACCCATATTTTATGTAAACCAGTCACTTAAAAACTATAACAAGCTTAAGAAAGTTTAACATAAAGGATACGATTACTATATATTTCGTCGTTAAGTAGTGAATCAAAAGTTTTTTTCACCTAATCTTTCCAAGGATTTTCTACTTACCTACGAGCAAGGCTGCCAGTAAAACAATGACTTGCATGATGCTCAGTTTCAACATCTGAAATTAAAATAAAATACTTGAAATTCACTTGGCAGTAGAATGACAATGATCAACCCTTTGTTTGCAACAGTTAGTGACTGACACCATGCCTCCAAGCAAGCAAAAGTTCTGGCGGCATTTCACTATTCCACGCATGTAGGACAGAAATTCATTTGACAAAAGCTCATTTATTTTCAAATGAAATGGCCAAAATATATTTTTATTTGTTTATTGATGTGGTCGTTACCCGTTTATTATTTTTTCACGTTGGTTGTGAATTTACACTCACTCAGGTTAAGTGTTATTTGGTCAATCACAAATTTGTCTCTTGCAAACCATGATGACCCCTTTTTCTTCCTTCCTTATATATCGTGGTTGGATTGGGAGGGTGCCATGGTGTCCAGACGGACTCGTACTTTCGTTATTTATTCTATTCTGTTTTTATTAAATGTGTGTTCCCTCCAAACTAGATACTAATCATTTTTTTTCGTAATTCCAAAACCATGAAAAGAGGACATTGGTTTTTGTTGATGTTAAAATGTTGTAGTATAAATCAAATTAAGGATTATTTTTTCAGAGGATGTATTTTCCTGGTGAGTTTTTCCCAGAGATATTTTCCTTGGCTTCCGGGAATCCTTAAAACATAGCTATTTGGCAATTTGTCTACTTAGGCTGGCAATACACAATTTGTTTTACACACTGTATGCAATATACTAATCTAAAAAAAATGTAATAAGGTTCAGAATTCAATACAGAGGTTTATAAAATCATCAAAATACATGTGCATATTTCCCATCTAGGTGAAGACGAATTCGTGGCTTGTCCGTTAAATTTTATTGATGCAGCAAGCTATCTCGCTCATAAGCTTGAGCACAGTAAATAAAAGAGTTGTTCAGTATATTTTACGTATGAATGTAGTGTACTTAGTTTACAATTTCTTACCTAACACCAGAGGGACAGGGAAAGTTACAGTGATGGTCGCCTTAACACAATGCATTTTTTCAGTCACACTGCTGCTTTTATTCCATTCGTGCATTTTATTCACTTGCATTTGCGTGATGTGTTGCTCATCGCAAATGCGCAAATCAGTTTGTCCCCTAAAATTAATCTACTCAGCTTTATTATGGAGTGGTACGGAACATCACACTGGATTAAAGATTACGGAACAACAAATATTCGAAAAATAAACTGAAGCTTGAGAATAGTATGCGGAGTAATTGGCGAAAAGTGTGAATAATGAAGGCATTTATCACCTACAGAACTCGCAAAGGCACTATACAAAACATATTATAGTTTCTTGTTACGTATCCGGTTATTATATGCTTACTCGGTATTTTTAACAGCTGCTGTTCCGCAGATTCAACCATGGAAGTCAGTGTTGCAGGCATCAGCAAAACTAATACCAGCTAGTTAGGCCAAAAAAGAAAACGAAGCTTAATCCAACCGCATGGTTTATGGCTAGTGATAATCTGTAAACGACGGCGCAGTTAATATAGGCTCTATACCCCCTAACAACTAAAATGGAATGCTCTCATAGTAAATGAGGTATTTCAACCATAAATTAATCATGGGAATTGGAATCCGCCCCAAACATCTATCCTATCTGACTCAAACGTTATCTCGTGAAAAAAATCCTTAAGCATCTGATGGCTGGTGTATGGGTTGTATTGTGGGTGTTGTATGGTCTAAAAACACTAATTTATAGAATTGTCACTCATTTGGAGTAGTCCGTGAAACGAGCAACCAACTTCTCACCCGTTACTACAGAAAAGTGACCAAACGATACCATAGAGCCATTTTAGCAAAAAAATGTGACATTCAATGACCTCCCTGTAAAAAAGTGACTTCTTTCAGAAGAACTTCTTACACTCAGAGAAAAAAAGGAAGTTACGAAGTCAAGTAGGCCTGGTCAGTTTGATTTTTAATGATTATAACTTAATATCATCCGCAAACTTTGGCATAGCACCAAAAGGGTTTCCTGACTTGGTAGGTCGTTAATATAAATAAAAACAAAAGAGACCCCTAAAACATCTCCCTGAGGGACGCCATTGATCAGTCGGCTTTCACAAGACAGTGAGGAACCAATACAGACCTGCTGTGACCTATTAGACGAGAAATTCTTAATTGTTACTATGGTGTAACCATTAACTCCATAACTTCTGACGCTACAAAATATGTTTTTTTTACGAGAGTATTAACAGCTGTTGACTAGTAGCAAAAATATTTTAATCGCAGAAACGGTCTTGATATTCGTGGTGCAAAACCAAATTGATCGTGCGAGGGCAGGTTATTTGTAACCTTGTACTTGAAAAGATGATCACAAAATAAAATGTACTAAAATCCTACATGCAACACTAATTAACTATAACGGTCAGTAATTTGCCAGGTCGGCTGCATTCCCATTTTTGTAAACTGGCGTTACTGTTGCTTCGTGCAGCAAACTGGAAGTTAACCTGTCTTGAGAGACTTATTCATGATTCCATGAAAAAGAAAAGTTCAAAACCGTTTAAAAAATCCACAGGAGAGAGAGTCAAATGGGCTCAAGAAGTGTTAAATAAATACGGAAGCAAATCTATTTACGCTTCCTTTTGGACTTAAATGAAGGACTGCCTGAGCGCGGAATTGAACCCTCGACCTTTGAAACCTAATGCCGAATCCCAATGACTAAGCTACTATTCGCCCTGTCAGTATGGCTTAGTGATAGGTCTTCGTCCTTTGTGTTCTAAGATTTATGATTCAATTCTCTGCTCAGGCAGTCTGACATTTATATCTCGTTGCAGGGATTTGGCTTTCTGTTCTGTTTATCCACTCTAAATAACGTGGTACGCGCGCCTTTCCCATTTCCAACCAGAAATCGCAGCGAGGATGTGGGGTCGTACTACTGATAGTTTCTCAGGCTTCCACCAAAATACTGAAATCAATTTCCCTGAGTTTTCTAGGTTTTCCAGAGTAGATGAAGTCATTTTCCAGGCTATTTACCGTAATTTTAGGAAGGAATTTTTTTCACACATTTTACCAGTTTTGTGTTATTTTGTGTTTCAAAGGTAGAAGCTTTTAAATGAGAAATACATTATTTAAATTCCTAATTTTTCTTTGAGTTTTTCATGTTTGTTGTAAAGTATCAGAATTCCCTGAGTTCTCCCTGAGTTTCAAACGTAGTTTAAATTCCTTGAGTTTTCGAGATTTTCCAGGTGGATGGGAACCCTGTTTCTATGCTGTCCTAAAGTAATTTTCATATTACATCAATTTTAAGATGCGGCTCGTGCGTCCGTTTGTTTGAAACTAATTGGCATTTTAAATTATGTGTTTCATCATTTTTTGATGTGACCAAGACAGCAATAGGTCTGTCGACAATTAAAATTAGTGTTATGTTTTATGGGCTTACGATTTCTTCATTGGTACCAGAGGCATTCCTAATTTTGACGTCCTTACACCCACAAACATTAATTTTTATTGAATTTTAAGATTATTGATTTATTTTTAATATTGCTGTTTTGTTACTTATCCATTACTCTCGAATTTAAGCGTTTTTCATTATATCCTAAGCAGGCTCCGGCTATATTTTCTTGGTGTTAGAATGTAGCATAATAATCTTCCATACGTAGTGTTTTAGTATTTTTTTTTCATGTGGGCTGTTTTGGCTTGGTGAGTTTGCAACATTGAATTAGTGTCTATTCCAATATCTTTCTCATTCTTCCGTTTTACCTACAATTAAAATAAAAGCAGTATGCTCTGATACGTGGTACCTACATCCCAAGACGTAACCACGTTAAAAGCACTTTAGTAATTACCGTAAAGATACAAGCCATTAAGTGCAAGTGAATTAAAAATTTGACGACGTTTCGTCCCTCAGGTCAGGGGCGTAATCAAGTGGTAGCACACTAATTTTAAAACATAGTTATACACTAAAAAAAGCAAGGTCGAAACACTTGCATTTTAAAAGGTTCATCACTTGGAATCTGAAGGATGCAAGGTGAACGTAATAAAATAAGATGCGAACATAATAGCCTTTCCACCAATCAGAATGGGGGTACCTATAATATAATCTCTCCTCTGCGGATTTTTACTGATTCTTTATCCCAACGTGTGCTTATGCTGCTCGTAAGTGACTGCCTGCACATTCCTTTGTATTGTGCCGGTTTATTATTTTATTATGTTCACCTTGCATCCTTCAGATTGGAAATGATGAAACTTTTTAAAATGCATGTGTTTCGACCTTGCGTTTTTAGTGTATAACTATGTCTTAAAATTAGTGTGCTATCACTTGATAACGCCCCTGACCTGAGGGACGAAACCTCGCGAAATTTTTAATTCACTTCCACTTAATGGCTTGTATCTTTACGTTAGTAACTACATCCCTGTATCAAAACAAAATTTGCGACACGCGTTGATTGGCCGAGAGAGCCAAACGAGTGTGATCGAATAGTAGACAAACATAAATTTTGTTTTTCTGTTTGTTTGGGACACGACAACATCGCAATTTTGTTCTGATCTGGTCAGAAGTTTGGTGCGCGAAAACCTTGAGTTCGAAGGTAAAATTCTTACGTAGTGAGGCACCCTTATTGAGTTATCCGTGGCGACTGCAGCTCAGTTGTAACACCTCAAACCATTTCGGAGATATTCACGTTTCCCGAGGGATGGCTAAGCCGTTTTTTAGTAGCAATGGTGACAAACCTCGATCTGTGGGGCAAGGAGCCCCGAGTACTATACATGAACAACATACAGGCATTTGCGATAATGTATCATACAGTAAAAGTTCTGTTATTACTAAGAAAACAGAAAATAGTGACAAACTGTAAGGGCGCATTTAGGCAACAACTCACCTTCGCCTTCTCGCAGCTAATATCTAGAAATCATCAGAAATTCCAACATGGTGGCGGTTTTAAATATGCTGGCTCGCAACGAAAACAGTCGATATGTAAGTTCAGATGCGACTGGGGAAATCGTTTCGTCAGGAGGAATTCTTTATCCTATTGTCACAGATTACACGACTGCAAGCATTTACTCAAACAATGTCGGATAGAGCTAATCCAGGAAGCACTATTACCATGGCAACGAAACATCTACCATCGCGATTAAATTTTAGCTGCGAGAGTACAAAGGGGGGGGGGGGGGAGAGGGGGTCGTTGCGTAAACGTGCCCTAAGAAAAAATATAACTGTTAAGAGTACGTTTTAAAACAGGTGGTCATCTCTTTTATTACTTCTGCATCAGCAGCTGCGGCGGCACAGGCGTCCAGATGCGTCCATAACGATGGCTTTTGCTTCGTTTCGTTGCAGTGGAGACGATTACGACTAGTCGAAGAGCATGTTACGGCAAACGTGAAATTCTATTAATAGCCATACTACAGCTGTGAATTGGTTTGCTTGTTTCAGTGTTTACTTTTATCTGGAAATGGGCACTCTCATAAACTCTTCGAACAACTCAGCGCTGACGCCCCACTTTATCAGAGTAGTTGATAAGCGCTGGGGGAATTTTCTGTAAAAATTTTCTGCAATTTACGTTACCGCTGAAGTATCGTACTCGTCGAATGCAGGAGTTGGTTTTTCTGCTGAATAAATCGACTAAGGATGGCGGACCACTAGAATTATTTGCGTACACGTAATTAACAGATGGTGGAGATAGTCGTCACATAGTATCCTAACTAAGCTAAATAATAATAGTAATTTATTTATCCATTATCGGAAGGGAAATGTAAGGGTAACTTAATAACCACTTATGTCATTTCCACTTAACTAGGAAACAGGCTTTGGGCCTATTGTAGGCGGAGCGAACAGACCTTTATTTCAAATTTATATTTAGTGTTTATTTTAATGACTGCACCATATTTGTTAACGCTCCTTAAAAATCTATGAGAAATGCTCACTCAGCTAAGTTTGGGCTATTTGCCTTTTGGTGTGACGTACTGTTGTTATTTGCAGGCCTTTGTCTTATTTTAGCTTTATTTTCAAATAGGCCAAAGCTATCCTATTTATAATTTATTAATATTATATTAATAGGATTTCGTTTGCTTCATCATTTAGTGTCTGTTTAGCTTCTTTCCACATCTGACACTAAATTAATACTGATGCAAACCTGTTTACGTTGCCTGTTCTTGGAAAGCCAAAAATGGCCCTCAAATATCGTAAGACTCCGGGGCTATGTACAGGACCCTGCTGGGGAGCTTACAGTGCTCCCCATAACCCCTAGCTGGCTTTATCATGCACTAGCCACATTGGGAAAAATTAAAATATCAAATTTCTTTGGCTACCTTTCGGTGAATCATTGCACCCCCCCCCCCCCGGGTCTGGGATTGACTGGCGTCACTACTATATTCTAGAGCTGCCTTTAATTGACACATACACCGGAATTGTGTTTGGGGACCTCTATAAAACATCATGTCATTTAGGCACCAGGGCTGCCGCTACCAGCCCGGGTCCGACTAATAAATTTGCCTTTAGGGCCTCTATTAAAAGACAATTTTTATCAACGTTTAGATCAAGTGTGTTTCAAACAATAGCACTTTAATTGTGCCACTAATCGGTACTTTTATGTTGTCAGGTGACCAGAGTCTCCCGACCAACGAAGTTTCACTCTTTACTGTCACGTTGTTATTTTTCCCCAATTAGTGGTTGTAATGCTCTCACATACATTTACGATGGATGCATCATATGTTGACGCGATGTTGCCATTAAATCTTAAGCTTGTTTTCTGTTTGAAGTCGTTTATCAAACGCCAGGCTCTTTCGCCAAGATAATCTCACCAAGGCCTCGAAGGTTGTGCAAAAAAGATCCTCAATTGGCTGCATCGAAATTCTGGCTGTCAGTGTCGTATTTAACCACGGAAGGGGGGATGACATTGTCAGGAGGTTTTATGCTACTTATGACATATAGATAATTATTGTATTCTTTTTAGGTCAACACACCAAATTTAAATTGATCAATGCTACTAA
>JAHWFP010034433.1:94997-111565 GCA_023313725.1 Lithobius niger | reverse complement strand
ATGAGCTTTGAAACAAGAGAAAGATACGAGCTTCAATGACGGAAACTACAGGAGGAAGTTCCATGGGTTAACGCTATGACAGAAAAGGATTGGTGAATGTTAATCCAAGAGGAACTAGGGGTCACACTACTATTTGAATATTCGACTATTCGTTTCTTTAAGAGCATATTTGAACGGTTACGTCCCGTTTCGAAAAATCCCGTTTTGGCAAAGAAAGGTGATTAGCAGCTTTTGCCTCAGGGGCCAGTCCCGTTTCGCCAAATTTTTTTCACGAAATTGTAGGCATACGAAACATTTAAAACATTTAAACACGAACATTTATAACATGATTATCGTCAGACATTTATAGAGAAATACAGTTTTGCAGAATAATTTGTTTCAAATTACATGCCTCGCTCGCGCTACCGCGTTCGCTGCGGCTAAACACATAATATTAGAAATAATCATGAATTACTTCTAATTATGCGTGCCTCTTTAACTTCTGCAATGTTACATTTTTAAAGAACATTTTCAGTCTGCCAAACGGGATTCTGCAAAACGGGAATTATAGTTTGGGAAAGGGTAACCATCGTTTGTATAACAAACTATTCTTAAAAGAGAACCTTGGCATTGACGTAGTGACGACCTAGCATTCTAAACAATATTTAAAGTACACGTTTTTCCGTCTGCATTGCCAGTTTTCAAAACGCTAATAAATCAATTGGTCCTATTCTACCACTGCTTGTCGCTGTTAAATTTTTGCCCTTTAAAACCCCAATACATAAAAATAAAGTATTAAATTTCGTGTATGTAAAATTTTGTCAATTTCGTTTTGGCGAAACGGGGTTGACCCCTGTGGGTTAAAGTGTTAATCTGCTTTTTTTTCGGCAAAACGGGATTTGGTGAAACAGGAGTTCGTCATTCGAAGAGGATATACCCCGTTCGAATATTCGCCAAGAAAATATATTTCCATATGTTTTATGTAATTTTGTTTGGTTTGTTTAGCGTTCAATTTTATTGTTCTTTTCCCCGTAGACTTGTCGCATCCCATTTCGTCCCTCCTACGTTTTCTTGCCTGCCCTCTAAACATGCTATATTGAGAATAGCTCATTCGTTATGGATTGTGCACTTGCAAGTGAAGGGGGGGGGGGGGGAGGACAGGAAGGAGAACGTGAAGGACGGTGACATCTAAACATGTTGCAACATCTTTTTTTTCCCTGGTTGTAATTATGTATACTTAGCTTTAATGAAAAACGGATTTTTTAGGGAGGTATGGTGGGGAGGTATCTGAACATGAGGAAAATAGTTTTTGAACGAATATTCGAATATGTTATTTGGCGAATATACGAATATTATTTTTCCGTATTTTTCCGAGCCGTGGGTGTGACCACGGGTAATAAAACGATTGATTTTAAGAAGATTGGGAGGATCTGTATTAAAACAAAAGCCTATCAGCAGTTGATACGTGAGAATGGCATCGCCTGTATTGAAACGATTGTGAATAATGGTAAATCCAAGGCTACCTAGACGTAAAGGCTTAACGTTAGAAATTCGACGCGTCGTCCAGTTAGCCACCGATTCTGCCACCAGTCGCGCTACTTACACCCCCAAAATGAACCGCGGACTGAACTGTGAAAGGTACGTGTGACACGCGATACGCGGATTTTAAACTTAAAACACTGCATTGACACCAAATTATTAAACTTTAACAACAATGGCTTCATGCTACGTATCTCTTTGTTCACTCGACGACAAAACAAAGCCTCCGGAGGTTAAATTTCATGAATTTCAAGCAGAAGAGCAACCAAGGTACGTGTGTATTATACTGTATGATACGCTACGGCGTTTTCAATTCTCATTAAAAATGTGTTCAACGATCCTTTGACGTAGCAGTAAATTGTCCGGAGACTTCAAGAATAGTCACCATTACCGTAAAATAATGTTCGTTTAGCGCTGCAACACCGGTAAATTCAATAATGAGAAGATATCACGTTTTTTGTGCATCCCGCTAACACTTAATCAATGCTACGATTGGGGTGTTTCGATCTTCGTGCTTTCAGTTCAGCGGAACGCTTGGACGACGCGTCTAGCACGCTGCGTGAAACCGAGCGTTAAGCCTTTACGTCTAGGTAACCTTGGTAAATCTAACTCCTCCGGACGATGCTAGTAGTGCAGATAACGGATCGAGTAGCACTATTTGGCCAGCGTGCGTCGATTGTCAAGTTTGTCGATGTGAGTAGCTTAACAGGGACGACAGACCTTCGAGCAGTTGTCAGTAGTAGGAAGAATGAAAGCTTTGTACACCTACCTTTGGATGAAATTGCTTTCAACTCTGGAATACGGGAAAAAGGATACTATTCTACTACGCGGTTTATATGGCCAGCTGTCCTGTGAACCGTAATCAAAAATTTATGGTTTTATCGCAGCTGCAGTTTGCAGTGGGCAGCAAAAACGGGTTGAAGAGAAAAGTTTGCTTATTTCGTTGCACTGATGTATAAATCGAACCAATATGTTACTGGTGACGTGCCTAATTTAAAAAAATAATACCATTATTGCTGTCGAATGTATTCAAAAGTCAAAGGGTGATGAATATTTCGCGTTTTAAGCCAAGCAAACCTTTATTACACACTCTCTCATCTCTTTCGGAACCAGTGAGAACAAACCAAACCAGTGACACAAAAGGATCGTATTAATGTTCATTAAAGCTACTTGAGAGCATAAAAAGAAAATTTTTCCCCAAATACACCTTGTTAAGGATTCTCATCATGCTTTTGACCGTTAGAAGTCATAATGCCAAACGCTAAGTTCCATAACCAAGATAATCCAACGGAATATTCAACAATTTTTTGGCTATTCAGGTAATATCTAAGATTCAACTCACAAATAAGGAATCACATTATCCAGAGATACTCTGCAATTGAAAGTTAGATCGTTGTATTCTGTTTAGGGCTACCAATCCAACTGAAAACGATTAAAACTACTAGATACACGAAATGCAGCATGCAACTGAACATCATTAAACAAACCAAAACTCAACAGTGAACAGTTGCATGATTAAAAACCATATAGTAATCGTTAAGCAGGAAAGTTCTAGACGCCTAAGTCGTGGCAACATTTGAAGTAAGCTGAAGTGACTGGAAAAGAACACTGGAAAGGGAATCCTAGCAAAGTTACAATGAACTCCGTGAAAACGGTAAGTGAGAGCTTTCAGCGCTTTTGCTTTTTATTTATTTATTTTTATACATTTCTTGAATCCTCATGTAGCCGGAAGCAAACTGCTCGTATAGAAATGCTATTTTGAACTCATATTGAACCTTACTAGAGGTTTTTGAAGATTAAAGTGAGGAAGGGTAAGGGGAAAACCTGGGGATGCGAACCAGGAAACCTCCGATCATTGCAGGAAACCTTGATTAGATCCAGAGTAGATCCCTTAACCACTGAAACAAGTCTCACTATATCTTGGCTGGCATAGACTGGCAGGGTTTCTACCAGGTACCCCTTCCAGTCTTCGACCAGATCAACTTCATCGTATCAGTTAGACGATGGCGTTCGGCAACAATTAGGTAAGACTTTCGCTGTTTACTCGAGTGGCGAAAGCGAAAGTCTTACCGCATTGTTGCCGAACGCCATTGCCTAACATATTTCTACAACGACGAGTTGAATCTTTAGTGGACGAGCCATTGTTGCAATAAAGCGACAGTGTTAGCACATTGTTGCCGAACCATCGTCGAACATTTTTGTACAACAACGATTTGCATTGTTAGTAACCGAGCCATTATTGTGATAGCATAGCAAGCCATTGTTGGCGGGATTGTTATTTGCTCCACTCCGTTTTTAAAACTCAATAACTGCAATAAATCCCTTTATCTGTTTATTTTAATACATTTTAAGTCTTTCCTTCGGGTCTTTCTTCAGTTGCAATAAATGTATTATTTTGGAAACATTGATATGTATTAGAATATTCATTAGTTATGAGCATATTCGAGTAGGATTTTCCATTTGAATATTCGCAAAAAAATTCAATGTCATTTTACGTTTTTTTTTCTTTTTGAGTTAGTTATTAAGTTTTCCTGTGAGCTGCTCGAGTACCAGTCAGTCCGCACTATGTTTTTTTCTCTTCCCCTTTCCTTCCCAACCAATTTTTGGTGGGAATGAACCATGCATTTGGGATTGCTCGCTTGGTGGATTATGTTAATTCCCTATAGTACTGCAGTTGGAAATTTAGCATTTTATTCTGGTGTGTATTCCAAGGTGCCTTGTCTAGTAGGTTAAATTAAACTTGTGGTTAAATTTCGTATGCCTTGCATTGCCAACAGACTAAATAAAACTTAGGTATTTAATGAGAACGTATTTTTTGGGGGGAGGGGGTTGCGGGGAGATTCGGCCTAATCATGACAACAGAAATTTAAAGGAATATTCGAATATCGAATATTTTTTTTGCGAATATTCGAATATGCTTTTTTCCTATTCGTCCGAACCCTAACGTAAACATTGCTAGCGGAAGTAGATTTACTTACATAAGTAAGAGCCAAGTTCGTTTTCTTACTTGCGTAGGTAAGAACCCCACACCTGCATTTTCTATGCCTAGAATTATTTTTCTTATTTAAAAAAATATTAGTTATTAATTTAAAGTGTGAAATAGTTTAATACTACTTTAGAAACTATTTGGATACGTAAACATGAACATAGATTGTATTTTCACTACTTAAGAAAGATCCAAAGACCTTCGTTTTCTTACTTACGTAAGTAAGAAACCCACGCCTAGCCGTGGTTCTTAATAGTGGTAAGACAACATTTCATTGTTGCAGCATTGTGCGCATCAGTGTGTCTTCATGATATAAATCAACTGCTGCAACACTGGTCCTACAATGAAAGAGTTGTACAAAGTTGGATAGACTTATCTCGGCTTCTGCTCAGTGACCATGGTCACCGTTATATGGAATCCATTTTGGCCTAGCCAGGACAGCCAACTCTGACTTTGCTTTATTTTTCCTAAGGCACCTACCCTGACGTGGCTTATTTTTAACTTACACCGTTTTCCGTATTAAGACACAGGCTAGTGTTGGTCGGCAAAGTGACTGCATAACAAAGGAACACTATCCTTTATCTCTGTTAGAACCATAACAATACTTGTTCATTCCCATTGTTATTTTCTCATTCGTTCTGTCTCATGATTATTTACCTCCACATTATCAAGGACCACGCTAGTGGTCCGCCCGCCAAGTTCAAGAATTGTCATACTTCATTGTAACTTCATTGTAAGAAAGTCATTATTTAATTCTTGCATTGTTGTTGTTAAATGACCACTAGCTTTGGCACTTTAACAAAAACCAGAGCTGAGCGTATTTCACGATGGCGAGCGGCGAAACAGCTTGAAAATTGTTGAAAATGGGCATAACCTGTATCAATGTCATAAAAGTGCTTGAAGATCGTTGATTTTAGCTGACTACTATATCTAGACACACGCTAGTGTGTCGCCACCAAGTAGACGTTTTATTGTTGTTGGAGCTTACTTGTTAGAGCGTAATTGTTAGAGTGTAATTGTTGTCAGATGGCGGCTCACTAGCAGACTGTGTCTTTTAACTGAAACCAACTTATACGGGATTTCAGCATACTGGTGTAAATTCCCCATGCGGTAGAAATCTTTGCAAATCGATTGCATCAGGTATCTTGGGTCCAGTAACAAAGAATACCTCAACACGAAAATGTGGGAACGTGTTCTTTATGGAGAAAATTTGCCCTCAATAACGTTGAGTGTTACTAGTAACTAGTACCTAATATGGTCGCGTCCTTTCTTGAGTAATACCATGATGCAACGCAAATTATCGAGTGAGCTGTACTGGCAGCAAGGCGAACTGACAGAGCTGAAAAAAGTGGCGGCCACTCCACGTTCTTAACTTCGTCAAGGAAAGCTAACCACGAACAAGCCAGGGAAGTAGTTCTAATCGTTGCGTGTTGATATCAGCAAGATGTATTACCTGGCAGTACCTTGAAAAGTAAGAAGGATTCATTAAAGACTACTGCATAATACACTGGAGTAAGTTATTCTACCGTAAATAGAATGCAAGAACAACAAATTTGGGTTTGGAAGAATCTCCCTGAGCTTGACTGTTGATGAAAACAAAGTCTTTTGTGAAAGAACAAATAGAACAAATTTTTCAGACCCACCAAATAGTGATAAGAGCCAGACGTCCTGTTTTATTTCGTAGTAGGGAATAAACGATCGTTTCACACTTATTTTTTTCTAAAAAGTAATATATACCAAATTTACCCCCCCCCCAATCAATCCCCACCTAACCACACGTTTTGGGTATAGAGCACCAATAATATATTTTGTACGATTTGAGGGGAATAAAGAAATAACTACAAAAAACGCTTCGCTTAAAAAAAAAAATAAACACACATCCTCAACCTCGTATCTCTATAAAAATGTACAACTCTGGAGGCGCACAAGTAAACAATAAGTTTTTCAGAAAAAAAACCGTGAATGACAATTTGACCTGCAATTTCAGAGAACAAGAATTATACAAAATGTTCCCTAAAATTGTACGTCTGTTTCTGATTAATTTTGTCTGAGACCCAAAACTTACGACACGAATGAACAACTCAATTGATTGTTCATTTAATTGCGTGTGCGTGTGATTTTTTCATGGAGATACACGAGTTGCCGTCAGGGGCGTCGTACACTCATAAAATTAGAGGTGGGGTAGGCAAAATCTTTTCCAATTGGGGGACTGGGGAGCTGTGGGGGAACGCTTTAATGAGTTTGAGACAGCTGGAATACCCAAATTAACACTTTTTAAAAGGAAGTACTGGTACCAGGCAACCCGCCGTCCGCGCACAACCCTAAATCGTGTTTGTTTATGGGAAATTGAGATGAGGCTGGGGGGTCATGTATTCCCCCACCCCCACCTTTCCCCAATGGCACGACACCCCTAGTTGCAGTGTAATAAGTTTAGAAATGCGAGTTGAAAACAACGCAACCGTAGTGATACATACAGTAAGAATCTCGTAAGGATTATTATTCGCGAAATCATTTTTTTTTCAAGTAAAAAAAAGAAACAAGTATTCTTTCTTAACCACTTATGCCTCCAGTAGCCTGCAGTAACAACGTTTATTTCCTTTTTTTTTATTAACACGAAAAACATTTTTTAAGCGTAATTCGTGCATGCTAGGGATAAAAAAAAGAAGATTTTTTCCATCTGCTGGCATAGCACACGCCTACCAATGAACGGATTTCAGCAGCTGACCGGTCTGCTTTCCCGCAGAGCAGTCTACAATGCTGGTTACATGCAAGGAGCTCCATTGCTGCTGGCCAAAAAAGTCGATGACAATTTTTCAGAGAACTCAAGAACCGGCGCGCGTATTATAGTGACTAGTAACTAGTAACTAGCTATTCATCAGGCTCCCGTGTTAATTCTCATAGGGTATAAAGACACCTGTACGGCTCATTAGGGAAAGTTGCCAGATCTAAATTTCGGCAGACAGGGGAAGTGCCTTTTTCTAAAATAGGGGTTGCAGCTAGAAGCACGTGGCCCTGAAGTGGCTCGTAAGTGCAATTATTGTTGTAACCATTGTTTGTATTGTCATCCAACAGTAGATTATAACATGCTTAAGTGTTACACGATTATGTTTCAGTACTTAATTGTAAGAATGCACTGTTTTTGCAAATTGGTGGTTCGCTAAGAGACAGAATTTTTTTTTATCTTTTATTGCAAAGGTTCGGTCTTGTTGTAAAGAAATCTAAAACAAAACCCACAAGGGTGAAAGAACCCGCCAAGTTTCCGCCAATCAAAGTAGTGATATCAAAGCCAAAAAGGCTGCCACCAAGTTACTACATTAGTTGCCAAGCTAATCCCACCGACTAATACCTCACACGTTAAATCAAAACTTTGACCATTGCTAACGGTAGTAGCAATGGTCATGTTTTTTATTTAACCTTTGATCTAATACTCGGTGGGATTAGCTTAGTAACCAATGTAGTAACTTGGTGGCAGCCATTTTGGCTCTGATATCACTACTTGGATTGACTAAAACTTGGCGGGTTCTTTAACCCTTGGGGGTTTTGTTTTAGATTTCTTTAACAATGTACAGCCTAACGATGTATTATACTTGTACGACTTGTTTAATGTCACCCTACTTGCGTCACTCTCTCTCCCCTGAATTTTGTTTTATCTCCGTTTTAGCATTTTCTTAACTCCTATCTTGTCTTGTTGAACGAAAGCAGGCTTCGAATTTAGTTACGCTCGTCTTCTGTCTATGATAAATGCAGAGAAGCCACTACACATGTACGGGTTCGTAGCATAACAAAACGATGGCGTTAATGTTTTAACTCATAATAATTTGAGAAGAGAAGAGAAACAGGCGCGCACCTCAAAGCCCCTGAGTCCCTTGCTATTTGACAGTTTAAAGAAAAGGGCACGCCGTTAATGAACATTTGTGGGCTTTCCTAACCCAATACTGATCGCTTGCTATACTTTGTTCCACATTATGTTTTCAGAAAACTGACTGTATGGCGCCACGTTTTCTCCCACTACGAGTGCAAAAAATCCGTAAACATCCCATTAGTAGACTCGTACGTTAACTGTTAACAATCTACAAGTGTGATATCCACATGTTTTTGCACTCTGAGTGCAAGGAAACGAGTCGTCATCCAGTCAGTTTTCTGAAAACATAATGTGGAACAAACTATAAGGCCGGCACTGAAGGTGAAACTAGGCTAAAAGTGTAATTCCCAGATGGCGCAAATCATGCTGCACAGATCAGTTGTTTCTTACCACAAATTTTCAGAATGATCTCATCAACGAACGTTTTTGTTCTTTGTTTTTTTTTTACTTTTGAAGAAGAACTACCACAGACCCTGTGGGTAATCACTGAAAATTTAAGTGGCCTTTCATTGTTCATCCGAGTGTGGTTTTTGCGTAGTTTTTTTTCGATAAGGAAACTAACTGTTCCAAGAAAGCAAAGCTTTGTCCAGCTATTAAAAAAACTAACGTTTGTGGTCTTTGAAGTTAATCATGTAAGCTAACCATATAATCTGTTTCCCTTGCCGTTTCCAATTATCAGTAACACAGCTACGCGCGAGCACTGTTCTCACGCAGAGTACAACTTGTAGCCTGACATTTTGCGTCGCAGCCATCCAACGCTAAATAAAAACTGCTTTACATAAAAACAATTATCGCAAAGCGTGATCCGGTCGTCCATATATCGAATCCAGCTCCTCTGATCTTCTGACTGAAATTCACAATTTAATTATAAAACGCGTATATTTTGTTGGGGTTGATTCATTAGAAAGTGATAAAGCCAGATCTGTCATCCTGTCTGTGAAAACACTTTTTGAAATTTTCAAAGTTTCTGCTGTGCTTCTTTCTCAGAAATTTTTGATAACTATGATCACGGTGATCCGGGAAGCGTGTCAGCAATATAGCTGTATGCAGCCTTGTGCAGAATGACTATATAAAAAAAAAAAACAATAATAATAAATGGCAGTCACAGCCAAAAGAAAGCATAGTATACGAATTGATTTTGGTGTCTTCTGAATCTGACTGCGACTTTTTCTGTTGTTCAGAGGTTGTTGTTTATCCTTTCAACTGTAGTATTGTGATGGCACGCAATATAAACTACTTTGATATCGAATTCATTTTCTGTGTTCAGTTCGGATTGGTTCGGTTCGGTTTTCTCAATCAAAAAGCAAATTAGGTTTCAGTAGATTTCACGAGCACAACAGCAACACGCCAGTTTTCCAAGTCGAAGCGTGTTCAACCATGGCTCAACTTGGATAGCCTGAAGAAGGTGGCAGATCCATAAGGATATGAAATACACCAAAAATACATTTCATCATTGAGAAAAACTTAAAACTATTTTATGTGTGATTGATTACGATTTAGTAAAAAGGATGAACCTGTCGGCCTACAGGATTCACCATTTGGCCAGTAAACATTGAAAATCACTCGGTATTGTCTATTACGTCCTCGTCATAAGAGAATAAGTTTAGAAGTTGTGCTGCTACGTCATGCTTAAATATTGTTAGGATTAATCTAACTCACCAATTAGATAAATAAAGAAGTAACAGTAGTGCATGCTTGGTTGGCTAGTCCGTGTAATTCAACACACACCGTTATAAACCGCTTGTTTCTGGCTAGTAACCAAGGTATGACAATTTAAGCACAAGGGTTTGTTAATCAGTCACAGTTTTAGCGAGTTGCGTTAAATGTCAAGTCTCCCAACTCTTGAAAATTTTCTTGGCGTTTGGCGAAAGGCGACCGACTTTGCTGAAGGGTAATGGTGGTGTTTTTAATGTCTTTACGATGGCTTTTGAGATTTAGCTCAACACTCACCGCTGGCCAGCTGGTGACGTTTTTTACTCGTGGTAATGTTGGCACAAGTAACGAACATCTCCGAAAATAAGATGATACATTTTTTCAAACAATGATTCTTGTTTCGTCTTATATTCGCGTTTGATCCAAAATGCTAGCGCGGCGAAGTTAAAACGGGAAGCGTGCACATTGTATAGCTCGCAGTATAATTTACAACTAGCTACTGGAACGAAAGTCCAGTACCAATTATCACCGAAGCAGTACTCAGGTGAATCCACACAAAACAATGCTGGTGGCACAAAGTAGCCATAAGTGAGCAGTCGATCAACATCAGCCACGCACGTGGTGTGTATCTACGCTACAAAATTCTTCTCCAGTCTTGTTGTGCGCCCACAACATAAGATTAGTCAACATACGAGACAATAGGGTGCCGTTTCGAATTCATTCCCCACAAAACCCCACAAAACTTGCACCTTCATCGCAAAAAAAGTCACCACAAAATTGGTCCTAGTGTTATCGCGGAAATTATATGTTTTTGACATTTAAGAAATTACATAAATTAATAATTATGGGCCTGAAAATGAAATTCGAGTTGCCTTATAGTCGGAGAAATACAGTACTTGATTGTTTACAAAGGAACAGATTTCCTTTTCTTTCCTTGTTTATACAAGCAGCTCTTGATTTTTCTGCTCCTTCCTCCAACTCTGGACGGCCACATCCATTCTAAACTCATTTCAAAGAATCAAAAAAGCTACACATTGTAGGTGGGAGATTAATTATTCCCTGTGCAAAATTGTCAATGCAACTTACTCTTGCATAGCTTGGTATCTATAATTGTGAGTTACCTTAATCATTCCACTGGCCGTTGTTGGACTAATAAAAAATTCTAATCGGAAGCTTCAGGGCACGTTTACGCAACCACTCGCTTTTGCATTCTCGCAGCTAGAAGCTAGAAATCACCTCAAATTCCAACGTGGCGGCGGTTTTATGTCTGCCACCACGCAACGAAAACAGCAAATAACGTGAGTTCAGAAGCGTTTAGGAAAATTGTTTCGTCATGAGGAATTCTTTATATTATTGGCACGGATTATAATACTGCAGGTATTTACTCAAACGATGTCGGATTTAGCTAATCCGTTTAGCGTTGTTGCCATGGCAATGTCACCTTTGCCGTCGCGATTGAGTTCTAGCTGCGAGAATGCAAAGGCGAGTTGCTGCGTAAACGCGCCCTCAGATTGGTTTGGTCAAGTGGTGTGCTTCAAACCTCCATCGCAGAAACAGGGCATCCATAGCATTGTATACCACAGAATGAAAGTAGTATCCGCAGGAGATACCAATTTTTCTGTTATTTCAATAATATTAGTTCTGCTGAACTGGCAGAAAGAAAGCCACATTGCACCAGAAAACTGGAAAAGTTTCTGCCGTGGCGTGCCAGACTAGTTGGTGTCACATTAAGCTATTGCATACAGGTGCTGGTTGAACCGTTTTACGCGCAATTGAGATTCGATTTTCTGAGGTAGTTGGTATGTGGCAGTTTGCGTATACGGTGTTGAGTGTTTTAAACTTGCTGCCTTGTAGGCATTGATGCATGGCATTGTGCTAAAGTACACTTTATAGGCTAGCTTTTTCTAGGAATCTACGACAGATTTGATGGAGGGTGCAACAATGTGTGGTACACAGCATCGTAGCTTATTTTCAGTGTTTTCTATTAAATGGTTACTGGTTGTTTGAATGGCTTGGATGACGAAGTTTACAGAGTAGGTTTTGCAGTAAACGTACTGTGTTTTTGTCTTTTGACTGGCGATTTCAGTGTCTTTCAGTTCTTGTGTTTGTGGGGATTTATTCAGTTTTGTGTAAGAGTAGTCGAGTGTAGGGAAACACTGTCTTGCAATTTCGGAATGAGTTTGTGATCTTCAATAGTGACAGTAACATTTAGGGAATTGAGCTGCTGTTTGCTGTTTTCGATTACAAGTGTGAATTTTATTGTGGGATGAAAGCTACATTAAACCCATGGTGCCAAGGCTGTTTCTTGGGAGAACAGAAAGATGTCGTCTTTGAAGCGTATCCGGGATGGGATTTTGTGAAGTGTTTCAGAATGATTATGTGAGTGTGGGGGGGGGGGGAGATGAGGCTTAATGGCGCGTCGACAGCTTGGTCATTAGCGCCAACCTCAGTCACAGTGCAGTGGTCCGGGTTGCCACTGCACCACACATTACAGAGATATTATTCAAACCCCTAACCTAAATCTTGTCATACATCTGTACCTCCTGCAAAAATTGAAAAACACCGGACAGGAGGACAGACTTATCGCCCAATTGACGCACAATGTCATGCGGAAGATGGAAACGACGACGAAAACCATCAAGATGGCAACAATCAACAAGGAAGTGCCGGACCGTAAGTGGCCGCCGACACCAATAACATTCAGGAGGGTCAACCCCCCGCAAAAGGAAACAGTGAGTAAGTCGAGTGTGACCAATGCGCAAACGGGCCAACACCACCTCCTCACGGCAACTGCGGCGACACGCCGAGTGCCATTCCTCAACAGTGCCTTTAATAGCTCGTAATTTATTGCCGTCCTGTCCATCCCACGAGGCTTGCCAAAAAGCGTGTAACCTTAGACGCAGAGTGAGTGTCTTCATTAATGATTTGATGTACCTTCTTGGATACTTCACCAAAGTTTCATTCTGTACACGCTTCAAAGACAACATCTTCACTATTCTTGAAACTTCCAACCAGCAATTAAATTCACTTCCGAAACCGAAAAACAACGAACAATATCTCAGTTGCCTAGATGTTGCCGTCATTATCAAAGATCACAAACTCTCAGTGTGACATTAAAAAAAAAAACATCAGAAACAAAATGGTTCCCTTCAGATCCCAAACTCGGACACCTTTACGGAAAAACTTATTCGAAACATAGCTAGAAAAATCACTGCACTCAAACACACACACACACACTAGAACCAAAAGATTAAGAGAGAGTACAGCAAAATACAATACATCACATTCTAAACCATCCAAACAACCAACAACAAAATCAAGCTTCGATGCGCTATTCTATACATTAATACAGAATCGTAGCAAATCCATCACACACTCCAAAATAAAAGGCTACAAAGTACTTCAGCGAACTGCCACTTATAAAATGTCTATATTTTCCATACTTTCAACACATGAAATTTAAACCTTCAACCCCGTACAGTATCAGATGCACATATTGCAGGGCCAACTACAAAGAGAATCTTCTCAGCCACTCACAAAATGACTTAAACAGCACCATTGCAAAAGCTGAATATGACAACTACATTTTCTTACGGTGCTCCACATGGACTAAGGCCATCTCCCAGATTTAGAAAATGCTACCATCATTTTAACCAAGCCCAACAAATACATCTGACTCGCCACCCAAGCAGCCGACATCACTGCGACCACCGGGACACTATGGTGAATCTGCACCAGGGGGTATGGAGTCTCCGACTTACTTCCTGGGTTAAAGAGGAAGAGCAAAGGGCAGAGCGTGTCGACCAATCAAACGACCTGCGAGAGGGCCTGCGCTAGCCCACACCCTCCCCCAAACACAGGTCTACCTTCCAAAAACGATCTATATGAGAAACCGTATTTAGAACCAAAGAGCATTCCAAGAAGTAGTGGAGAAATGCGATATGAGAACATACCCACCCCCTTGACCTTTGACCGGAAGTGACGTCTTCCAAGATGGCGGCGCCCTTGCATACCGGAAGTGACGTCATCCAAGAGGGCACACTTTTTTAGTTTTCGTCAATCTGGAGGAGGGTGGGAAAGTGCTTTTTGGTACATATTTATATCCTTTTGCAACACCCTAGTGCGATATGAGAACCGAGAGTGACGTCATTTTTTTCAAGATGGTGGCACCCATGAAGTGTGGCCATTTTGCAAGATGGCGGCGCCCATGTAAACTAGAACTGACATCAAGCACCCTTGAAAATACCGCCATTTTGAATGACGTTCCTTCTTGTCTTCAGTAAAGGAACATGAATAAACTCTCCTCTAAAGTTTCAGAGACTATAGTTTTGTCGTACTGTTTACACGTACATGTTTAGCCCATGTTTACTAATACATTCAAAATGTTTTCTTTACCTGTATTTTTTTACGTGTGTATAATGGCTGACTACAGTAGTGAGGTTTCACGTGGACTAAACAGTACTGTAAGACTGTAATATCTGAAACCTTACAGGAAAGTTTTATTTGTGTTCCTTTCCTGTTTGGAACCAAAATTTCCAGTAAGGTTTCAGAGACTATAGTTTTGCTGTATTGTTTACTCCATGTGTACCTGACTAATGTATTCAAAATGTGTTCTTTATGTCTATTCTTTATATGCGCATAATGGATGAATACACTAGTAAGGTTTCACGTGGACTACACAGTACGGTATGACTGTAATATCTGAAACCATACAGAAAAGTTTATTTGTGTTTCTTTGATTTTTGACTTCGGATAAGGACATTCTCCTGTCTATATTTTATCATCCCGCAAAAAAAATAGCTATGATACATACATTTGTTGGAAAACTAACACGAAGGTATATTGATTTAAAATTCTTACCTTAAAACATTAATAGAGTTTGTTTGTTGTGTATGTTATGTTGTTGTCTATCACTTACGAATGCACTAAGAAATCTAGTGTTCCCCTGTTTATGACATTACATCGATAACGAATAAATGATTAGGACAGCTTCCTTTTTCTCTTTTTAAAAAACCCGGAAATATCGTGACCTTTTCGGGTTTCAATTGCTGACATTTTCATATGGACCTTTCTAATTGGTCAAGTGGTTGAGGTGTTAGGGAGCTCCAAGCGTACAGATTGATTGTTTTACATTGTTTTAAACATTGTTATTATGCAACAATGCCAAACTGAACATTAAATAATACTAATAAGAAATCTTTATTATTTGAAAAAAGATTACTGCTGTCCTTAATATCTACCGAAAGCCAACACAAACAAGAATTTCGTAAAGAAATACATAAACTGCTTACGCAAAAAATCGCAACAATATTATTATCATAGACCAAAGACAAAGCTCTCTATTGGGCTAAAGTTTACATTAAGCACATGCTCGATATCCTTACGATATTGATTCCAAATGACTCTAACACTTTCCTAAATACAGAGAGAATTTGTTTTAGAGTGCAGAAACGTTTTAAAACGAGATAACGCAGTATATTTTTACCACCACAATCCGAACATGTATACGGTGTTTGCGTTCGATTGCAGGGCCCGCAGGGCACCTTTTATTTTTTGTCGTAAACAGTTCCCATAGGCTGGATGATATTGTCAGTTTCGTGTGGTGTTGTGTGGTTTTGTTATTATTGTCAGTTAGGTTAGGTTAGGTAAGTTTTGGGTTTGGCATTTCATACTGAGGTAGTTACCTGCTTGGGGTTTCGCATTTCATACTGGGGCAGTAAGGTTATGTTAACGATGATTTAACGAGTTTCCGCAATTTGGGATCAATTTGTAGTGCCTTCCGTGAAAATTAAAGGTAGGTTTTTTCTCTTTTTCCGAATTTCGGGCGATGTGCGTAAAGGGAACATGGGAAGAAAACGGGCTCACGTCCGATTTTTTTAATGGACTAAAAAATACCTGCTGAGTAATGTTCTCCTCTTCCATTTTTGGGGCAAACGCACCGTTTGGCCGTGGTGAAGGTCCTAAGTTAGCACTGCGCTGCGCCAGAAAGCATGAAACTGGGTGAAAGTCCTGCAAGTGAAACATCAAATCCCAATCAGTTCATTAACTCAACTGAAATTCCGAAGCCGGTTCCTAACCTAACCTAACCGACAATAACAACGAAACCACATGAAACTGACAATAACAACCCACCTATTTGAACTGTTTACGGGAAAAATATCAGCTGGGAAAGTGGGAAGAAAACGGCATCTCGTCCATCAGCGAAAAGAGTGCGGCTTTCATTAATTTCTGACGCCAAACGAAAGTCTTTGCCCCAAAATTTTTTTGGAAAATATTGTTCAGTTGTTCATTTTACGTCATACTAGTCCAACGAGAGATCAATCGGCGAGGAGCCCTTATTCTTCCTATAAGCCACGTAAAGTAAACTTTTTCCCTCTATTGTTTTACTATTGAAAGTAATCGTGGAATGAATATAAAATTCTGCCTTTATTCCGTTAGCTACGCACCTAGTATGCACTATCCCGTTGAGTCACACGTTTGTCGAATTGATCTACAACAAACTGTTACACTAAATAATCGATTCTATAATAATTACCTGATTAGCAGGAG